>JAOTRH010167357.1:0-10253 GCA_034768845.1 Heliamphora exappendiculata
GATATGATAATAGATTTACTCTAAAACTAATAATACACCAAAAAATATGAAAGATAAATAATAACACCAAATAAATAAAAAAGATAAATAATTGAGGAAATATATTTGTCCATGATTTTGGAAACAAAATAGAAACATCTCAAAAATCTAGGGTTGTGGTACCTAATAAAAATTCTGAAAATATTTTAAAATTTAAAAATAATTAGTTGGATGAGTTAGTCAGTTAAATATATTTTTAAAAATCAATTTGTAAAAAGTTAGAATGGAGTTATGGAGCTCCCATAAGGGTCAAGGATAAAAAAAATATTTTTTTAATATCTATAAAATAGATATAAATCTTCTTTTTCATTAAAATATTATTTCTTATGAATTTTTTTGAATTTCAATAGAAACAAAATTTGTTATTTTCAATTTAAAAAAAAAACATCTTACATAAACCTGATTGCCTTTTGAGAAAAACCTCATAGAAAATTGCTTTAAAGAAAATTTTCTTGAAAATCTCTTTTAAATAAATCTCTTATAAAATCTCCTTTAAAGAAATATCTTTTAAAATTTTGAATATCAAGATTTGGTAACTTCTTTTGGTAGATAGCCAATCAAAAGTTCTTAATATGTTTTCAACTCAAAATTCTAAAAAAATTGAATTGGAGGTTTAGAGTTCGAGGACTTCAAAACGAAAACTTTATTTTTATTAATATATACTAACAATTACCCGAGATACGAAAATAACTATTAAATATATTATTTTAGCATTTTACAACACTTAAAATAGTACAATTTAATTAAATTTATCATGTGAAATAATTATTTTAAAATAAATATTTTTATAAAATACACAAGATAATTATAAATAATTGAAAAAATACTATTAAAAGGAATTTTTAATTTTCAATATCTTAATTTAAAATTTTATAATATATGATTCTTTTAAATGCTTAACCTTCTACCCACAAAACAAAATATTTTAGAATTTTAAAAATAAATAAAAATTTACCCAAGCAATACAATAAACTTTTAAAAGTAATAATTTTTGTGAACTGACTAAGAGTATACAAACAATTTTTGCTAAAATTTATAACATTATTATTTCAAACTTTATAGATAATTTTCTAATAATATTGTAGATAACATATTAACATTTTTAAAATTTTCTTACCGCTTATAAACTTTTAAACAATTATTATCTCAAATTAATTTAAAGTTTTTTTGAACTCTTTATTATTTTTTAAAAATAAATCATACTTTTTTTGAAATTAATTTTCATCTCTCTACCATAGTTTTTTGGATAATTATCTCTCATTCAACCTTATTATGCTTAGATAAGAAGATTATTTTATAAAATGTTATAAATGAAAAAATAAAAATAAATAAATGTCCAAAATTTATAATTCTCCATGTACTTATATTTTTTATTTGGCTTTTTATGTGCCAAAATTGTATCATATAATTTTGTTAAAAAATAATAAAATTAAATAATTTAATATAACACCGAGTTTAAAAATATATATACAAATAAGAATTTTAATTAAAATGGTTTAAAAGTTATATTTAAGTGTGACAATCATAAGTAAAAATAACACTAAAATTGAATTGTCTAAAATTTTTAAATTTAATGATTTTAAACAACAGTGTTTCAAATTAAAATTTTGTATTTTGAACTTAAAGTTGAAATCTAAAATTATGTTACTCAAAGTATATTCAACAAACAATATAATAAACTTAAATTCTTAACTTAAAACTAACTGTCAAAATATTCAAATTTATTTAGTTGTAGATTTTTAAAAAAATCTTATACCAATAATTTTTAATCACTCTTCGGCAATTTTATTTATATTTTAAATTTAATCAATTTAACAAAAAAATTAATTCTACCCCAAAAATAATTATATATAAAGAGCATATATAGATAGTTTAGTAATTAAATTTTATAAAAATATCATAATTTCAGAAAGGCTTATAGAAATCAGTATATATATTTTAAAATATAGTTATATTATATTTCTATATTTAATTATTGATACAATAATAGATTGTTACCAAAAAATAAGAAAACACCAAACAAAATAAAAAATATAAATAATTAAAGAAATAAATTATCCATGATTTTGGAGATAAAATAAAAAAATCCCAAAAATCAAGGGTTGTGTTAACTAATATAATTTATATAAATATTTTTAAATTTAAAAAATAATTAGTTGAATGAGTTAGCCAATTAATTATTTTTATGTTTTTAAGTCAAAAAAAATGAATAGAGTTTTAGAGTACCAATGAGGCTCCAAGATAAAATTCTATTTTTTAATATATATATTCTTTTTTTTAATCTAATCTCTTTTTTAAAACAGTCTTCTAAATAATTTGGGATACATTTTAATACAAATTTGTTAGAGAATCTCCTTTTAAAATCCATGAGAAAATGAAACGGGGCTTCCCCAGCATAAAGACTAAGTATAAGCCATAGAGATAGAGAGGGGGATGATCAATTCTCACGAATGCATGAGTTGGGAGTACAGTTTCTGATATTTAAAGAAAGAGAAAAGAAGAAAAAGGCATGCATATGTTCCGAGATAGACATAGACAGAAAAAAAAGGCATACATATGTTCCGAGATAGACATAAATAAAAATTTTTTTTTATGATTTCCTTTTATTCATCTATATGCTTAACTAATAGTACACTCGTGCTAACGGTTTAAAAAATTTATAATTAATTTTTTACAAGAAGTAATTTTGAAAAATAGTAAAAATAAAAAACCATGTAAATTGTTAAGATTAGATCATCTTCAATGTTTATTAAGATTATATTCCATCATGATAGATTTAAAATAATTAATTAATTTAAGATTTGATCTAAATTTATTGGGCTATGACTATGCCAAGATAAATTTTAAAATTTGAAACAATTGATATCATAATAAATATCAAAAGTAGTTTGAGAGAATAACAATTAAATTCATGAGGATAAGGTGGTACCAATCTAAATTTTTAAAAGATTAAAATGAGTTATATTATGGTAAATTTTAAGATTAATTTGAAATAATAATTAAGTTTATAAAGAATAAATTTGAAGATTTATTGAGATAAGACCATATGATGATAAATTTTAAAATTTTAAAACAATAAGATTATCTCATAATAAATTTTAAAATTTGAAAGTATAGTAATTTAGATTAATCTGATTGTGCCACATAATTTTTAATATAAGATATTATAAATTTTAATAAAATTTAGGATAGTACTTAAAGAATTAAAGATCCACTAATGATATATTTTATAAAATAGTATAGATATATTATGCATTACAATTTAATTAGCGTAAATTCTCATTTTAATCTTTTTTAAAATTTAACGAAAAACAAATAATATTGAATTTCATGTTTGAGAAAATAAGAAATAGAAAAAAATATGAATAATTACACTTACCTCACTTGAGATTTAAACTTATTACAAGAACCTCCCATGTGGTGTCTGAAATTACACTAACCTCCCTGAAATTTAATTTTTAACATCAATTGCACCAAATTGCACTCAACAATTACATTTTCGAACAAATTTTTATGATCAAATTCGTTCATTACGTAGAACTCGTTGACTTTATATAGCATATGAAAATTTAGATTCATCCGATATCTGTAGTGCGTTCGTAAAAAAGATTATACTTTTTTCCAAATCATTTTAATTAAATGAGTTTTAAAAATATAATAATTTATTTTTTTACTAAAAATAAAAATAAAAATAAAAATAAAAAGGCAAAAAAAAATCCCAGATAAAGCATTTCACTATGCTCGTTTGAACTAATGTTAAAATATTTTACTATAGAAATTAATATTTTTTTAATCAAAATTAATATTTTTTTATAAAAATTAAAAACTTAAAAATAAAAATAAATTAATAAATTAAATTTTATGTTTTTATTTTATTTATTTTTGTTTTTAGTAATTGTTTATTTTTTAATTAAAAGTTTTTAAATAAGATTTTGTAATTAAAAAAACAAAAAACAAAAAACAAAGAAAACATGAGGTGTAAGTGTGAAAATACTGTTTTTTCATCCAAAAGTTAACTTTTCGTTAACTTTTGGACATAAGTGTTACAAAAATAAAAAAATAAAGAGGTGCAATAATATTTTAGGAAATAGAGAAGATGACAGTAATATAACCTTTAAATACAAAAGTGTAAAAGTAATTTATCCTAAAATATATACAACTCATAGCCTTGTTGGAAAAAAAAATGTAATGTAATGAATGCTAAGCTGATATTTGGCATCTCTAAAAAGTAAAATATTTTTTTTATATAAAAAAATCAGCTTTTTAACTAGCTTGTTAAGTGCCCCCTAACTTATTTTATTTTTTGTGTCTAAAAAAAATATAAACATTTAAAACACTTAAACTATTTTGTAGAATGAAATAACTACAATACTTTTAATTAAAAAGCTAATTCTACTCACAAAATAAAAAATTTATACTATTATTTAAAATACTATAACTTAAAAATATAAAAATAAAGACAAATTAAACATTTAACATAAATTCAAAAAAGAGCTATCCTAAGAGAATTATCTCAAATAATTTTAACTTCTTTTTTAGTATTTTAATTTCTAAAAATACTAAATCTAAAGAGCATAGGATTAACGAATAATAATTAAAAAGAGCATTTATTTATGTATAAACAATTAACGATAGAGTATTAATTAACATATATGTTGTTGCTTATTTTTGTATTTAATTAAAAAAATTTAATTTTTTAATTAAAACTTTTTTTTATTTCTATCAACAAGAGTCAAGACGATATGAAAAGAAAATACTTTCTAAAGCCTAACATGGAAAAAATGCAAAAAAAAAAAAAATGCAAAAAAAAAAAAAATAGAAAATATCCCAAGCGGGACCTATAAGGGTGTGTTTTTCATTTAAAGACAGAATTACAATGAGTTTTTCATTCTTAACCAAGCCAACCGAAGTTAGAATTTTCTTCAGTTCAGATTGCAAAAATTTTCACGCTTATATAAATTATAATTTTATATTTTCGTATTAAATCAACTTTATTTTCATATTAATTAGGCTCTTTGTGTGCAGAACTGTTATGTTCTTTTTATAAATATAGATTAAAATATATATAATCACTAAAAATTTAATAATACTTTTTTTTTTACCTCAATCATGTGTACTTATCTGCGTCACTGGATCCTTTTTCATTATCAAATATGTGGGCTATCTTTTGTATTTATTGCGCAATTGCGTTGATGTATATATTAATATTAAGTAAGAAAAAAAGACACGCATGTAAATACTTACTACCAAAAAAATAGTTAATTGCAATTCATGTTTACTCAACTATGTAACTAAGATAGGATCGATGATAAATAATTAAAAAGAGTATTTGTTTATGTATAAATAAATAATGACAGAGTATTAGTTTATGTACCTCTGCATATTTGAATACGCGTGGATGAATATTTACAGGAAAAGGCGAATAATTTCTTAATCGGCTTCTTCAGCATTGAAAAATATTTTGATCAAGTGAAATCGAACAATTCGTGTATACTCAATTGTGTAAATAAGATATGATCAATCAATAATAATTAAAAAGAGTATTTGTTTGTGTATAAATAATTAATGACAAAACATTTTGTTTGGATGAATGCTTATGAAAGGGCCAATAATTTCTTGATCAACTTCTTCAGTCTCAAAAAATGATTCTAGTCGAGTAAAATCGAATAACTGATCAGCATCTATATATAACATCTACAATGGTGGTGATAACGTAAGAAAATTAATGTTTATCTAATTTAATTGAACATCCGATCAGATTTGGCTTGGGATCAAATTAGAATTCATTTTTAGGGAAATACATTAGAATTCAAAAAATATCTTAACAGATTGAATCACTACTTACCTAATTTAGTGGGATCATATTAGAATTCAAATTCAGTGGAACACATTAGAATTCGAATAAGACCAATCACATGAGAGTTTGGGAGTTAAAGAAGCAATAACATTTTGTTTTATATAATAGTATAGATAAAAAAAAGTTTTCTCATTTCTAATTTTTTTTCATATCTCAAGATTAGCATAGAGATATTTTTTTTTCAGCATTTTTCATTTTAAATCGTTGATAATTCTTTTGAAACAATTTCAACTATTAAATTAAAAAATATATATCACATCAAAAATTGCTTTGTTTTGTAATATAAATAATTCTAATACATGAAAACTCATCGATTTCGTATAATACAACCACCGAAAGAATGAAAACTGTGATTCAGGAAATTCCATGAGAGGAAAAACTTTCTCATTTTTTTAATTTTCTTCGGTAAGTCTCGAATGTCCTGAGATAGGCATAGGGAGAAATTATTTTTTAACTTTTTTTATTTTAAAACGTGAATAATTTTTTAAAAATAATTTTAACTATTGAATCACAAAATATATCACATTAAAGACCGCACTATTTTGTAATATAAGAACTTGTTTGTTTGTGGCATTTAACGGCCGGATTGGAGAACAAATCCGGTGGACCCAACTTATCCGGTGTTTGTTTGGCCAAAAGAGTCTTGGATGTATATTAGTGGATATACTATAACAAGGGGGTGAGGTATTGAATATCCAAACTTGTTAAAAGACCATTTGCCCCTTTTTGTTTCAGTGTCCATTTACCCCTTTTTGAATTTGCTGAAGATTTGAATGAAGATAAAGAGACGGTAGAGATGGATGCATATGAAGGAAATATGTATCATCAGTATATACAAATATATCTATATTTTGTTTCTTTGTGTTGCATGTGTTCGTGGGTCTTACCATGGTTTATATTTAATGAAGACATACTAGGCAATTTCGAAAGAATGACTAAGGGTAATGTAGGTATTATTGAATTTGAACGAGGGTAGTCATAAAAAATTAATTTTTATTTATATTTTTTAAATTCATGTCCATACATATTCATCACAAACAAGCGGAACCTAAATGATTTTAATACATGAAAACTCGTCGATTTCGTATAATACAAGCGAAAGAATGGCGACTGCGATTGAAGAAATTCCATCTTAGAGAGAGAGAGAGAGAGAACTTGCCAAAATTTGAAAGAAAGAAAGAAAAAAAAAACAACGAAAACGATCGGAATTTATAAGATTACAGGAGAAGAAGAACAAAAAAATATGGAGTTCCTGATCGTCGATCGGAACATCTTTTCCGTTTCCTGAACTTCAGCTACATCATTATTATTACTATCATCGCCGATTACTTTCCGGCGGAGTTACTGCCGGAAGAGTATTGTTCGGAACTATTGTTCCCGTCGGAGCGTGGACTTTCCAGAGCATGATTTTGGAGCAACCTTCCGCCGGGATTCCGATCAGTCTGGTCTCCTCTTCTAGAACCTCTTTCTCCACGAATTTAATCGTGTTCTGTAAAACATAAGACGAGAAACATAAAATTCATGTAACTTTTTTCCTGATTTGGAATTCTTAGCGGAGGCGACATTCATGATATATAGAAGATGAGATTGTGGGTGTTAGGTGTAGTTCAACTTAAAACTTTGCAAATTATAGTTTTAAAAAAATATAATATTATGATTTTAAGTTAAAATTACAAGTATTTGTTAACGTTATAAACTTATAATTTAAGTAGTAAAATTTATATTTATTAATTTAAAATTAAAAGTATAATTTTTGATGCAATTTAGAATAAAAAGTACAACCTAAAGCTATAATTACACTTTGGATATTTTAATTTTTTAGTGAACTAAAAAATTACAAATTAAGGTGTTTGACAAAATTATTTTTAGTAGTTTTTAAATTTTTATTATTAATTTTAATTATAAATTAGTTATAATTTTTTTTCAAACACTCATAACTTGTGTTATAAGTTATAATTATTTATTTATTTATTTTAATTACAAATTATAATTTTATCAAATATTCAAAATTTACATTATAAATTATAATTTATTAACTACTAGTTTAAACAATGCAAAACACTATCAATAAGCTAAAAATTAAAAGTTAAACTGAAACAAACACTCATTAAATTGGGGTAAGACATTTTAGCCCTAGTTTGAGACATTAGCTTATTTCTTTACTTAATTTTTGCTTTTAGTAATTATTTTAATGTTTTATTGAACTTTTATATTTTCAAAATACTTTTGTTGAGGTGAGTCTGAAAATAAAATAATATAATTAAAATATAAAAAAATTGTGAATAGATAAAAAAAATCAAAATAAGTTACTAACTCAATTTTTTTGTTTTTATTTTAACTTATTTTTTTTTTTAGCTTTTTGATAAGAAATCGATTTATCTTATCGAGACATTTTTAAAAAATAAAAAAATTAATTAAAAAATTAAAAAAATCAAAAATTACAAAAAATAATCGAAACTCTCCTTATTAATCGTAAATAAGACCTTAAGAGAAAAAAAACATAAAATTAGCTTACCTACTTTTCCTTAGCCCCATTTTGGGTTTTAAGAAAATGATGGTTTAAGAAACAAACAATTATATGGTACTCCAAGTGATTTGGCCATATCGGCCACAAGTTTCTAATAATCAAGTAGTTCCTTGAAAATTTATGACACCACCCAATTATATCCATTGACCTTAGCCATATTCTCTTAATTAAGTATTTTTTTTTATTTTATCGAACCGGTAGGAGAAATAAAAAAATATTTAAAAAATAAAAATAGTTTATTAAAAACTTTAAGGAACATATAATATGACTTGTTAGTTTATTTTGTTTTTTTTAAATATTAGTTTTTAAATTATTAACTTTGTTATGGCCTAAAAGCTATTTTAATTAAAAATATTTAAAAAAATCAAAAAGATTTTCTTGGCTAGACAGCAAAAATGCCAAAAATCCCACCTTTTAATTTTTATTTATTTTTGGGTATGAATTTCAAAAAATGAAAATATTCTTCATAAATACTACGTACGACTTATTACAAGGGTAATCGCATTTCACAACAAATAAGCTAAAAGCATCTTTTATAAACCTGTTAAACGTGCCTTTTTCAAAAGCCAAATAAAGAAGTGGCTAAAAAGTTAGGTTGGCCCCAATTTAATTTTTCTTTTTATAATTCCTTTTATTAAAAATATAAGAAAGAAAAAAAGTTGAAAATTATGTGGTTGCCAAACGAACCCGTTTGAACATAAAAAGAGAAAAAATTAACTATTTTGTTTTTCTGCATATGTGTTCACTTGATACAACAAAATATAAATCTCAAAAAAATATTTTTTTTGCAAAAGTTATTTTCTCATAAAACAAATTCTGTAAAAATTATAAAATTATACATTGCGAGAAACTTAAAAATTAAATTTTTTATTAATTTTCTTACAAACTAAACATGTTATGAAAATTAATTTTCTTTATATATATATATATATATATATAACTTTGTTTTTTTATAAATTACTTTTTTGTATGATTTTTGTAACAATTCAACAGAGAAAGATAAGAGTGATTCAACTTAACAGTTTTTTTGAAAATTGGCTCAATAATTTTTATTTGACCAAATTACCAAAAAAAAAAAAAATCACTTAAGTATAGACTCACGGTCTACTAAACAATTGAATTTTTAATTTTATTAATTAAATAATTAAACAATTCAATTTCAAACAATTAACATCTTATATTAATCACACGCCGTAAAAAAAAAATCAGTATTAACTGTGATGAAAAATGAAAATTTACTCTTCAGTTGCCACGCAAACTATTATTGTCTATTTTTTACGACTTTTGACGACACGCGTGGCTCCGTTTGATATTATTATTATTTATTTATTTACTTATTTTATTTTTGTTTTGAACGAATTGCTTTCATTGTTTGGTTAGATTATTATAATTTTTTAAATTTTTTTTCATTCAAATGGGTTAAACAAATAAAAAATTTTGAACAAAATATATATGAAAAAACAAAAAATGACAAAAAATAAATTAAAATAAACTAATAAACTAAATTTTATTTTACTTATTTTTGCTTGAACTTTTCTTTTTATCAATTTTTTTTTGATTCATCTTGTCGAAAAGATTGAAAAAGGTAAAAAGATATAATCGAGGGATGAAAATTTTTACAAAAGATAAAAATAAACCGAAACTCTAAAATCTAACCCAAACAAGCCGTTAATTGATCAAAATCGAAATGTTTAGATATTCAATTAATTAAAAAAAATAAAAAGTATAAGCGTTTAGTATATATATATATATATATATATATATATATACTAAAATGAAAAATGAATGTTTTTTTAGTAAATATTTAAGTAAATCGTTTATTTATTTATT
>JAOTRH010167368.1:0-12559 GCA_034768845.1 Heliamphora exappendiculata
ATTTTTCTTGTTGGATTCGGTAATTATTTAATTTAATTTGAATGCCAGTATTGCCGCCGAGGACATTTGAGAATTAATTTAAATTAATGAGGGGCGGTTTTGATTTTTGGCACACCTAGGGATTACTCCCTAAGTGGCCGGCCCTAGGAGATGATGGATTTGATACTTATGTTAAGTATATATATTTTCATATCCTTTTAGGAAAGAGAATATATATATATACTTAATATATATTTTTGATATATGCATATATATTAAAAAGTAGGCTCATTTAATCAAACCTTAACCCTAATTCTCCCACCAAGCCGCCGCCTCCCTCTCCTCTTAGGAAATTAATTTTGCCTCTTGGAGATTATTGTGTGAGGAGAAACCAAAAGGAGGAAGAACACTTCGATCGGAATCGGTGTTCGCACATCGTGATCATCGTAGTGCGTCCGGGATATACGTGAGAAGGTTGCAAGATCATCTTTAACGTATTCGGGACTTCTTGAAACTTTTTGAAAAGTTTCATAAAGGTATTAAACTATAGAAATCATTATACTTTTCGTTTTTCATGAAAATTGCATACGTCGTTTTTTACGGTCACGACGTCGATTCAAAATTTTTTTTCGCTACGCGGTCCCTCTCTCCAACAATGGTATCAGAGCCACGGTTGCGTTTTTCATAAAAAACTATTATACTAACCTCGGTTTTGCAGCTATAAGTCGTTACGATCCTGTTGTATGTTTGAATGAATGTATATTTCATTATATCGTATATCTCAACGGTTTTTGTTTCGAGATTAGATCGTTTGTACACCTCCTACGTGGGGTATAGGTTTTTAGCGATGTAATATATTATTTTATTATATTTTTTTGAATCTTTGATGTAATCGTATCACGCAAAATGGGGATCGAAAACGAGACGAAAAGGAATAAAGGAGGCGGCGGCAGCAGCATAAGGCAGCAACAGGGCGCTAACTTTGGGGCTCATTTTCAGAGCTTTCGGGAATCTTTTATGACGCGCTGAAATAAAGGTTGTCCGTTAGCTATCCGATGGTGGTTCGGTTGCGGTTCAATGACGGTGGCAAAGGGGTCAAAAACTGCTTCAAAGTTCGATGCGCACAGTGCCACCACTACAGAAATTTTGGCACTTTGAGGATTTTTTTGGGCCACTTTGACATCGTATTTTGACGCAATTTTTTATGGAGATCAAGTCCTCGATGTGCTCTATCTAACATAATTTTTGGGGGGTCCAATAGTGGCGGCAAGACGGTCAAACAGCTGCTGAAAAAAGGCGGCGCAAGGCTGCCAAAGGCAGCAATTTTTTGGCCCAATCAAAGGGTTGTTTGGCCGGTTCATTTTCAGTTTTTTCAGCGTTCCAGCGGTGGTCCGGGGCTGTGTCGGTGGTCCGGAGGCTGAAAAAAAGATTTGGGTCTTTGACGGCTTGTTTAGGGTTCCAAAACCATAGGCGTTTAATCTTTAATTCGAGACCGTCGGATTAAAAGATTAAACGGACGGATCAGGTCGTAACGATTATTTATATTTATTTTGTCAACAATTTTTTTTGTCATATTCCTTTCTCACCTGCTGTAGGATCCGAGTCTTGGCAGAGACAATTTTGTCTATGCTGCTGGAAATTTTCTGACTAAGGTTCCATCTTGCATCACATGCATATTGCACATCTTTTCCTAGACTCTTAGTTTTACTGCTGAGTTTGACTAAACCCTCAACAATAATGTTGACTCTGGAGTTCGGGTAAAAAATATTAGCCTCAACTTTTTGATGAAGGGAAGCCAAAGAGGTGACAGGAAAGATATAAGATTATATTAGTTTTATATTCATCATATAATTTTTTAAGTGTTTCATTTATTGGTTCAAGTTAATTTGCATTATAATAAATATATTCTAAAAAATATTGTAAACCAATATTTTTACTTGTAGGATTTAGTATTGAAGCTATTCAAAAAATATATGTTATTTACCATTATATTAGAAGATTACTTATTTACCATTATCAAATTTCTCTTTTGCATATGAAAAGAGTCGGACTTGTTCTTCACGGGTGAGATTGGCATTTTCGAAATCTGGTTGGATGATTTCGGTTACTGTAATAATTTTCAGTCAATAATCCGTAACGATTTTTTACTTCTAGTCAAATCTCCGACACAAGCATTCTACTGTATTCCTAAATGCTAAACACGAACATAGTATGGGTTATGATCTATCATGTTTTTCAAAATCTTCTTGATTAGGGTTAAGATTCTAAAAGAACATGAAAACCATAGGCACTTAATCACTGACTCAATAATATGAATTATGGCGTCATAGGTTTTATAACATCATATAAATAGGCCACAACAGGGACATGTAGAGTAAATAAGACATCAACTTCCAATGTTATTATGAAATCTAACCTCAACCCAGAAGAAATTTTATTAAAATATAAATTATAAATCATTCCACTAAAGAATTATAATTACACTCTCAGCCTTATTCTCAAAATCATAGTATTTGAACTCCTATTATTAAATGCTTATTTATTCTGCAAATATTAAGATTCTCGATATCCACAGATTAAATTAATTTATTGATAATTATATTTAATTGGCTTCTTAAATAAATTTTTTAAGATCTTTCGATAAACTTATTTGAAGCTGAACAATTAAATCTACTTGCAGGATTTGACTCGGTCAAAACTTATAAGCTTCCCTAAGGGGGTATCGTCAATTACGATCTTTCAGGACGTGAATTCCGTCAATAATTAATATTCACCATATAATCAATATCGTTATCCAAGTCACCGGGGTTATAAACCCATAAAAGATCGCACCCTTTAATGAATCAAAATAACTAATATTAAATATATATAAATAAATAATTATTTCAAAATTAAGAGTATAAGTATTCATAATAACCATAGAGTGCGGAGTTAATTTATATAGTTAGCAAAAAATTAATTACCCAAATGTGGTTTTATTTAATACATACAAAGTGTATCAGCACATCGAGTTGAAATAATAGACGACGCTATTATCTATTTCTCATAACCAAGACAGATCTACTAAAACTCTGTACTACAGTCATACTAATAATTTTTCCAATTCCATCTAAAATGTGAACCAAAAACTTATTTTCTACAAGAACTTTTATTCTGGTCTTCTGTGTGCAAATCGAACTCTACACACAAAATTAAATTCTATGTAAAATAAAAGACATCTATGCACGACATTAAATAAATAATAAAATGTATACATTGTTCATTAAGATTCTCATAAAAACGAAAAGCTAATGTTATAAAAATAAAATTAAATACTAAAATCAAAACTATAATTTTTAGTATACAATCATAATTCCTTCTGTATAATCTCTTGTATGAAATGATATTTATGCTTGATGTACTTTTCTTTATTGTGGAATCTTAATTCTTTCGGGTTGACAATTGCTCTGCTATTGTCACAATAAAGTGTAATAGCCGACTGTAATAAAGGCACCACATCTAGATTCAACAAGAAGTTCCTGAGTCAAATGACCTCCTTGGTTGCTTCAAAAGTTGTCACATACTTGACCTTCATGGTAGAATCAGCAATGCAGGATTGCTTGATACTCCTCCAACTTATGGCACCACCACCCAAGGTAAATACTTATCCCGAAGTAGGCTTTTAGAAATTCTTATCTAACTAAAAATCTGAGTATGTATACCACAAAGGTACTAGACCATCTGCCTGGTTAACCAACATATAATTCATAGTCTTTTTCAGGTACTTGATTATATGTTTTACCATTATCCAATACTCCTGCCCTAGATTAGACTGATATTTGCTAATCATGCCAATGGAAAAATAGATGTCGAGTCTAGTGCAAAGCATAATATACATGAGGCTTCCTACTATAGAAGCATAAGGAACCACCTTTATCTTCTCTATCTCATCAAGTGTCTTAGGACACTAATCCTTGAATATAGTGATTTCATACTTGAAAATGAGAAATTTTTTCTTGAAATTCTACATGCTAAAATGAGTAAGGACTGTATCGATATAAGTAGTTTGTGATAAGCCCAGCATCCTATGTTTTCGATCTTGCATAAGCTTGATTCTGAGGATGTGACGGGCTTTTTTCACGTCTTTTGTATCGAACTGGTTGGATAACCATACATTCATCAAAGATAACACCCTAATATTATTTTTTATGAGCAAGATATCATCCACGTAAAGTACTAGAAATACCACAACACTTTCATCACACTTGTTGTATACATAGGACTTGTCAGAACTTTAATCAAAATCATAAGACTTAATGGCTTGATCAAATCGAGTGTTCCAAAATCTAGATGTCTGCTTAAATTCATAAATAGATCTCTTAAATTTACACAACATGTGCTCCTGACCCTTTGCTATGAAACTGTCTGGTTGTACCATTAGATATACTCGTCAAGATTTCTGTTAAAGAAAACTGTCTAGATGTCCATTTTCTAAATTTCGTAATCGAAATAAGCCACAATGGATAAGAGAATCTAGATAGACTTAAGCACGACTACCTACGAAAATATTTTCTCATAATTGATTCTTTCTTTCTGAGTAAATCCTTTTGCAACAAGCTTAGCTTTGAAGGTTCTCACCTTGTCGTCAGCTCCTCTCTTCCTCTTATAGATTCATTTGCATCCGATAGGTTTTATTCCTTTGGGTGGTTCTATAAGTTTTCAGACTTGATTAGAGTACATAAACTCTATCTATGAAATCATAGCCCTTTGCCATAATTCTGCGTCTTTATCTTGTAGTGTTTTATTATAGTTATAGGGTTCAGTATCTAATTCTTCTGAGATTTTGTCAAAACACTCTTCCAAGAACATATACCGATCGAGTTGAAAAAAAATCCTCCCACTACGATAAGGCACTACATGCATCTGTGTACTAGTAGTGACACGCTGTGTTAATTCTGAATCCTGTGCACTATTACCGACACGCTCCTTTGGTTGTGAAACCAGCTGTTAATGGTAACACCCTGTTCTAGTTAAGGATGCGCACGTGTTTTGATAATTCTCCCACTACGACGAGGCAACGAAATATTGATGACACTTTTTCTTGGCACTTCTACTGTACTACTGGTATTTTCTCTCAGCTCTTCTAGAATATTTTCTCTTGGGCTTGTGGTTTATTACATAATTCTCTTCAAAGAATCGGGCATTGGCACTGACAATGATCTTTTAATTCTTAGGAATATAAAATAAAACACCATTCGTTCTCCTGGGATATCCAACAAAGAAACAGATTTCCGTTCTTGGTTCCAACTTATCCGTATTTCCTTTTAGCACGTGTGCTGGACACTCTCAAATTTGAATATATCTTAGAATAAGTTTGCGCCCAGTCCACATTTTTATAGGAGTAAAAAGTACTAATTTAGAAGGTACCAAGTTCAGAATATAAGTTACTGTCTCTAATGTAAATCCTCAAAACGAATTAGAAAAATTTGAATAATTTATCATAGACCTCACCATCTTCATAAAAGTCCTATTCCTTCTTTCTACTACACCATTTTGCTGCTTGGTGCAGTCAACTGGGATATAATCCCTTCATCTGACAAATAATTTTTAAACTCTCCAAAGAGGTACTCACCACCATGGTCAGACCAAAGTGTCTTGATACATTATTTCAGATGCTTATCCGCTTTCGCCGTAAATATTTTAAATTTCTCAAAGCATTCAGACTTATGGTGTATCAAATAAATGTATCCATATCTTGACTAATCGTCAATAAAGTAACAAAATACTGAAAGCCTCATCTAACCCAGATAGTCATAAGTCCATATAAGTTAGAGTGAACCAGTTCCAACAGTTCTTTAACTCTATAGCCTTTAGTAAAAAACGGGCTCCTGGTCATATTACCCTCCAAGCAGGATTCATAGACTAGAAACAGGCTGGAGGCACCTCCACTTCCAATGAACTCAAAGGTCCATCGTTAACTAGTCTATTTATTCTGTTCATATTAATATGGCATAGGCATAAGTGACAAAGATATGTTTGGTTCATTAAAAAAGGTTTCTTTCTCTTAAATGATGAATTAGATGTATTTTTCAATTCATTAAGTCATAGTGTAGGAGAGATAAGAGTAACAATATAAAGATCATCTACCAATGGACCAGAACTGATAAACTACTTATTATTCTTATTAACTACAGAGTTATTAAAATAAATTAAATATCCGTCTTTAACAAATTAAGAAACAGAAACTAAGTTTCTTCTAATGGAAGTTATATAAAGGCAATATTTCAATATTAAAACTCAATCTCTACTAAAATTAAGAGTGACATTTTCCACGGCAACTGTTGTCACCCTTGTATTATTACACATGTGTAGGTAAAAATTCACATCACTAAGTTATTGGATATCTTAGAATCCTTGTAATGAATTGCATACATGATTTGTGACTCCCGTATCTACACACCATGTATCAGTAGATAAACCGTTAAACATGCTTCCACAACTAGTGAACATAAATTACCTTTGTTGTTCTGCTTGCCAAGATAAACTGGACATTATTTTTTCTCGTACCATGTTTGGTTGCAGTAAAAACATATTTCTTTCAACTTTTTTACACCAATATGTAGCCCACTAACTACCTTGGAAATCGTGCCACCTTGTTTTTGAACATTTTTCGTTTTCTTGTCTTTCGGCTTAGAGGAAGAATCTTTTTGACAGTAAAATATTTTATGTCGAAACAAACGGAGTTTTAGTGTTTTATAAAAATTGTAGAAACTGCTGCAAGATTTTTATAATTATAGAAATTGTTGAGAGGTTTGCATATTTATAGAAACCGCTCAAAGAGTATATGAATCACACTAGAAGTTTACGTCATAATTACTCCACAAGTCCCTGCTATAGCCTATAAATATGCGGGTAGGTTGAACCAAATTCATAAGTTGTCTTTCAAGACTAAGGTTGTTCAGGTTCTGCTGGTATCAATTCTCGAAGGATCGTAACCCACATTATGTTCAAAAATCTCATCGAGAATACAGCAAAAGGTCTGTTCGGAGTTTCAACTCAGAGAATCAAAATTCGTTGTTGAAGAAATGACCAAAATGGTATTCGTCTAAATTAACTGTGGTGGCACGGATTTTATCTTGATCGTTCGACATAAATTTTTTTTTTATTCAAAACCTGTTTCGGCAATTGTCCATTCAGTTTTTAATTTTCAAAAAATCGTTTACAAATCAATGATCTTGGCAATTTACCTCCAATAATTGCTATTAGAGCCATTTTGATTATGTTCACAGTTAATCGAGGGGCCATGTAAATTTAGAACTATGCTAACTTTGTTTTGCAGGCGTTCTAATCCTGAATTTTTTGATCATTATTTTGATTAAATGGTTGAATGATGAATATAATTTATTTTTTAATCCCGATGGTTGATCGTAATAGTTAAAAAAATTCTAGTTTGAGTGTGAGCTTTCGGGAGATAGATTTTCGATGTAAAAATTTTTATTTATTTTTAAATATTATTTAAAATATTTAAGAACAGGTTTGAATGTCAAAGAACACGAAGAACAGGCAACGGCATAACCGACGACACCGACAGTGGTTTTGGGTGGTTTGGGCCACGGATCGCAATGATTTTTTCACGGTTTTGTAATGGATTTTTTCGGTAAGTTTTTGCAAGTTTTATGTATTAAAAAACTGCAGCAAAACAGTCCGAAAATTCGACAAAAACAAGCTAAAAAATAGCCACCAGCGGTGGCGCAAGCCAATAGTTTTTGGGACTATTTTGGCCGATTTTTGCAACAGTTTCGGGACTGGTTTTGAGTAGTTTTTGGGCCAAAAGCAGCAGTAAAACTGGACTAGAAAACAGTCCAAAATAGTGGTAAAAAAGCAACAAAAGGCAGCACAAAAAACTGCAATAGGTGGAAGCATATGGCGGCGGTAGCAGGCTGTTTCGGGGTAATTTTTCGAAGCTTTTCGAAACTATTTTTTTTGGGAATTCTTCTGGGCTTCATGTTGCTGGATATTAATGTTAAAAACAGGAGAAAACAAGAGCTGAAACAACCACAGAATGAGGCTCAAACGGCAGCAGCAATAGGTAGCTAGAGGCGGCAGCGGTGACAGCTGCTTGGCCCTCATCGAAAGCCATTTTGAGGCATTTTTTGTTCTGATTTTTTGATAAAAAAATAGTACATTTCCTAAACTATTTTTGAAAAAAAAATTAGGAAGAAAACGGAGTTTGAAAGTAGCGGCAAAAGTTGCCAGAAGCGGCGGCAAGGTGCGGCGCCGGTGGCTGGCTGGTAGTGGTGGTTCGGCTGTGGTGGTGCCTAGTTGTTTTTTTGGCTGGTAAGTCTCAGGAGTGTTGTGTTTGTATAACACTACAAATCAAGAGATCCTAATGCAACTTAGACGCCAAATGCTGATTCTGATAAGGATTAAGAGATTACGAGTTAATCTTTGAACATGAGACTGAAACTCAATAAAGTTTTTGTTTGATCATAAAATCGGGATATATATATATATATATATTACATTTATATTTATTCAAACTGCGTGGATCATATATATCTGTTTTATATTTCTTATTTAATTTAATTAATTCGCAAAAATTCGGTTGTAATTAATATTTTGTAAAGAAAAATAAAATTAAGTTTTTTTAATTAAAATTTTTTAATTGAATGCAAAAACTTGAGATATTTTATTGTTTACAAAATAATATGTTTAAGATGTTTTTAAAAAAAATAAATCGGATATCTTGAAAAATGTAGAAATTAATTCCATATTTTGGATTAATTAAATGAAAAATATATGATTTTAATAAATTATTATTATTTTTAAAATGTGTAATGTAAAAATAAAATACTAGAATACCTTTATTCAATACCTTAACTGTAAAGTAAAAGAAATACTTTACATTCATTGGTAATTTTATTTGTTACGCATTAAAACACGAAAAGATGATTCGGAAAAATAGAACCTTTTGGATTGTGTATACGGAAAGATGTTTTGAAATCTTTCGAATTGTGTGATTTTTGAAATTAATAAATTCATTTTAATTAAACGAATTTTTATAACTCTAAAAAATATTTTAAAAATCTAAGTGGGAGAGAATTTATTTATACATAAATCTCGCGGTTTTCATTCCTTGTTTGTAGGTGATGTAATTAAATTTGCGTGTTGGTAATAAGGTCTTCCCCTCAATCGGACAGAATTAATTGTGGTATCATCGGTATGAACCTTCTTTAAGGATAACCCTGGATAATTATTAGTTTGGATTACTTTTCCATCTGAATGGTTCATTGCGAAGCGATTAATTTGGTATTAGGTGGTGGTTAATACTTAGCTATAAATAATATTATCTTCTCAATCTGAGTTACTAGTATTATTTACTAGACAGAAACTATGTTAACTATTTAATTTTACTCGGTATGGTCTGTTGCCTAGATAGTAAAATTAATAGGAATTGGCCTGCTATTTAGTATACGTTCTCCCATTGAGGCATGTTGTTCACATGGTACCAGACTGCTGGCAAGTTTTTTTAAATGGTAGAGGGAATTAATTCTAAAATAAGTTTAAAATTTTGCTCATCATAATTAACTATTATTTTAATTATGTGATTCTCAAGATTAAAATAGTTTTCAATTCACTCGCAATTATTCTCAAAGAAAACAAACTAATGAGACCAAATTATGTAGACTGGAAAAAGAACTTGAATATTATCTTAATTGCCGAGGATTATAAATTTATATTAACTGAGATTTGTCCACTTGCACCTGATGATGGGGCGACCGAACAGGAAAATCGGGCTTATCAGAAGTGGCAGAAAACTGATCAGATGGCTCGCTATTAGATTTTGGCTTACATGTCAAATGTATTGCAGTATCAGCATCATTCTATGCCCAATACCTATGACATAATTATGACATCAAACAAATATTTGGGGATCAAAATTGTGCTGCTAGATAGGTGGCCATGAAATCTCTGATGAATACAAGCATGGCTGAAGGCACCTCAGTTAGGGATCATGTTCTGAAGATGATCAATCTTCTGAATGAACTAGAAATCCTAGAGCTAAGATTGACGGAGAAACGCAGGTCGATATCATACTCTAGTCACTGCTTGATAGCTTTAAGCAATTCTGCCTGAATTATTCCATGAATAAGCTCAGCTTTTTATTGGTAAAAATTCTTAAAGAATTTCAAGTAGCTAAGGGTGTTTTTAAAAAATCAGGTACTGTGCATATGGTTAAAAAAAGTTCTTCCTCTAAGCCGAAAGATAAAAAGAAAAAAAAGGTCAAAAAACAGAGAGGCATAGGTCCAAAAGCAGCTAAGGGGTCAAAAGTTGGTGTGAAGAAGTCGAGAGGCAAGTGCTATTACTGTAACCAGATTGGGTATTGGAAAAAGTAATGTCTAGTTTTTCTCAGTAAGCAGAACAAGTAAGGTAATTTCTGTTCATTAGTAGTTGAAACATATTTAGCGATGTTATCTACCGATACCTGGTGTGTAGATACGAGAGCCACTAATCATATCTACAATTCTTTATAGGGGTTCTAAGAAATTAGGTAGCTTAGTGATGGACAAATTTACCTATATATGGGCAATAATACTAGGGTGGCAGCAGTTGTAGTAGGAGATGTCACTCTCAACTTTAGTAGAGATAGAATTTTAATTTTAAAAGATTGTCTTTATATACCTTCTATTAGATGAAATTTAATTTCGATTTCTAATTCAAATATTCTGTTCATTTTAATGATTTTGCGATTATTAAGAAAAATAAACGTTTTATTTGTTCTGGTACTGTGGTACCAAAATTTATGCTTTTGGTTTAAAAATAAGAGAATTCAAGAAGTATTTAAAAAATATTTTAACTGTAAGAACCCGGTTTTAAACCATAGGATTAGTAATGGTAAACCGATAGGATCTTAGGTCATAATAAGGTTAAAATCTTAATATGATCAAAATCTAAGAATCAGACCTTGAGAATAAAAAACCTTAAAATAAAAAAATCCTCTAATCTCGAAGATCATCAAGTTACCCTAAGAATACTTACTCAAAACTCTAAAGAGCTAAACTTAGAAATGAAATTTCGAGCCACAAACCCTTCATAAGAAATGCTGACCTGGCCTTGTAACCTTTCAAGCCTAACAATCTATATGTGTTGTACTATTACAGCAAAACCCGACTTCCAAATCCAAAGAATAAGAAAATTCAACCCAAGCCTCAACGTGAAAAGAAAATTATACTCAAAGGCCTAAACTCTGTGACTTTCAATAATCACATTTCGACCACAAGTCTTAAAAATAACTATACTTTTATCCTAAGATACTAAAATTCATAATAAGTTATCAATACCGTAAGAAGACACTTAAATCCTCATCTTGATTACACCCAAGAGTTGTTAAAACTCTTAATACCAATAATTACACACTAGTCCCTTACGTCTTTAAAATTTTACATAAGTCCCTTAGATATTTCTTACCCATAATTCTCTACAACCACCATTAATTAATATATATATATATATATATATATATGCTAAATACATATATATCATGTGTGAGACCACCTAGAAGTATGTGTCAATTTTATTTTAATAAGATAAAATACAATATCTCTAATCAAATCAAATCAATTTTCAACTTTAAAAAAATAATAATAATATTTTCAAGACTTGCAAAAAAAATAAAAATAATTAAATAATAAAATAGTATTAAATAATAAGAATAATAAAGCATAAATAAATAGCCAAATAATATAATAAATAGTAAAAGAATAATAGCCATCATAAAGTTTAAAATAATAATAGTGTATACAATATTAAATTACAAAATAATAATCTCACCACCAATTCACACGCATTCTCTAACAAAATTATATATATATAAGTATATATATAAATGATCTCTACAATACAATCAATAATGCCAAATCTCTAAAATACAAATCACAATATTCAATACAAGCTTATTATAAACACAAATATTTATATACAAATAATAAAAGAATCTCTACAATGCACCTAATATAATAATTAATAAATAATTAAACTTATACAATAATATAATAATCAACAAAATATTAAATCACTACAACACTAACCTCAATTTAAAAAAAAGAATAAAAAAAAATTTATTTTATCCTTTATATATATGTGTGTATATATATATACACGTAGTAAAATATTTATATATAATCTTTTATATTTCTCTCTTACAATTCAATAAAATATTCAAAAAATAAAAGTAAAAGTTACTTTATGCAAATAATAATATTTAAAAGACAAAAGTAATTATATATATATATATATATATATATATATACATATATAAACAAATTCTAGAGTGTAAAACAAGTAAGACTCAAAAGTAATTTTATTATACACATATACAAACATATAAATCTCTACAACAAGATTAATACTTTAATTATAAGTATATAACCCAATAAAATAGTATAATTTAATACCAACTTGTATGTTAATTTAAAAAGAGACATAATACAAAACATAATAAATTAAATAGTGATAAAAAAATTATTCAAGAATATAAAATTGAGTTTTAAAAACTTAAATTTATCAAATTAAATTAAAACTAATATAAAAGTAGTTAAAA
>JAOTRH010167390.1:0-12556 GCA_034768845.1 Heliamphora exappendiculata
TATATATCTCTCTCTCTCTCTTTGTGTACACATGACCCACGTGAGAGAGAGAAACCTATTTCTCCTTCTTTTCTCTTCTCTTCCCTTCGTCTTCCTCTCCCTAGAGAGAGAGACCACCACACTCATGAAACCCTAACTCTTCCCCATGAATTTTGAAGATTTGAAGCAAGATTGCGAGCAAGCAAGGGTAAAGATCAAGATTTTGAGCAAGGAGGTGGGAGATAGAGCATCAAGAGGCCAAGATCTATCAACATCCAAACCCTAGGAGGGGAGAAATTGGAGTAATATCAAGCTTTTGAGCAAATCTAAGATAGGATCTAGATTTTCTCATATGTTTATTGTGATTTGGGTTGATATTTTGCTTACATGAGTTAAAAATATGGCTAATTTAATGTGGAAGTTGAAAACATGGTAGGTGTGTGTGAGTTAAGTTGGGTTTTATGAAAATGGATTTCTTATAGAAGTGATTTAACCATGGTTTTGCAAAATTGTTGTTAAAAAGAGGGTTGTGTGACTTGGAACTTAATGTTTTTATGTTGGAATTTGGGATTTGAAGCTTAATTTGTGAGTGTTTGAGAGTTTTGAGGTTAGAAACACCAAACAGGGGGAAAATCTGAGCTTTTCTCGGGTGCCAGCGCGCTTGAGTGGATCCCTGTCCGCTCGAGCGGTCAGCTGGTAGAGTGTTGGGTGCTCGAGCACCCAACGTCTGCTCGAGCAGGATGGCTGCGTAGGGTCAACTTCTTTTGATCATATCTTCCTCATCCAGAGTCCAAATAGAGTCATTTTTGTACTCAAATCGAAGCCCCAGAAGTCCTCTTTCCAACAAGACTACTCTCACAAGAAAAATCTTTTTATAAAAAAAGTTATGATTAAAATAGTGAGGGTATGTCAAGTTTTCTTAACTATTTTTCACCTATTTTTGGCCAAATACTTTGGAAAATGATATTTTCATCAATAATGAACTTTTTTTTATCAAATTTCTTATCCCTTGGACTATGGATATACCTACTTCACTACACCGGGGTTGGGATGTAAGTATCGTACCGATTAGTTGGGTTTGCGATAAAAAATGGGTTTTCGACATATAACCAAGGTTTTTAAAAACAAGTATGGGTTTGGATAATTGTCGGTTATGTAGTGACATGGTCATCATTTAAGATTTTTAGCTTCAGAAAGAAAATGTGAATTTTAACTTGTATGTATATGCATATGATGGGTGCATTCCATTTTCTTCACACAGCATGATTTCAAATAAATTTAATTTTGTATTATTAGTGCATTATGAGATCAATGAAAGAAATGTAAAATATAATTCATGAAAGGTTGTATATTGGAGCTTGTGATGCATTTGATTTGAAAAGGGAAATTGAATATTAAAACCAAATGTGACTTGACAATGAAATGGGAGGGTTCAAATTGGAATTGAAACGATAATGTGCGAAAATGATTGGGAGAGGAACTGGTTGTGGGTTGGACTCTCAATTTTTTTGTGTGAAAATAAACAAGTAATGAACAGTATGACTGATGTGGATTAAATTAGACTTGCGGCTTCGCTTCGCAGTGAAAGATTAAAAACTTGCACAAGATGGGGACCACATGCCAACGGGTTAGCTCCCGAAATGTAGTGTTGTATCGTAGTGAGTTATAGAGCTATCTATTACCCAATGGCTTCGCATAGCCTATTGGGAATTAATAGGGAGGGGTTTCTATAAGCTACACCCGATATTGGCTCATTAATTGTGATTGCGTCGTGGTGAGTTATAGAGCTATCTATTATCCAATGGCTTCAAGTAACCTATTGGAAATTAATAGGGAGGGGATTCTATAATTTGCACCTGATACCTGTTCATTAGGTGTGATACGATTTTGTGATAAATTGGATAATGAAAATGTGACACGATATTTTGTGAAAAATCGGATAATGGAATGATGATATAAATAATATGAAAGGATGAACGGGAACAACTTGGCATGCGTGGGTGTGCGCGTGAAGAGATAATGAATTGGTAAAAATTTGCATTTTTTTCAGTTGCACCCATCACAAATCATACATTATATCTGGGTTAATCTATATGCTGTGAGCTTTGGCTCACATATGTTTACTAAACCATTTCAGGTTTTGAGGACCAGGGGTGATACAAGGGCAAGGAATGTATTTTGAGAAAAGGCATGAAGCCAAAAAAAAAAATAAAGGCTTGAAGAAAGATTTAGTGTTCTTTTTGTGTTCTATATCATGTTTGTACATAAGCAGAAATAGATTACTGTAATGATATTGTTGTCGTTATGGACACTTGAAAACCTAAAGCATTTGTTTATAATTTTATATGCATGAGGATACAGTTACTTGATGAAAATTTGTATTTTCTTTCTAATACATTTTGAGTTCAAACCGTTAATGAAACGAATGTTTAATTTGATAATTTTCTTATACGGGTCGATTTGGGGTTAGTTCACGGGTCCCCGGGGTTCAGGGTGTGACAAATGGTATCAGAACTCTTGGTTCGAATACCTAGGAGTCGTGGAAAGTAACGATGACCTTAGTATGTGATCTGTTTGACGAGGTTAGACACCACTACACAGCATGAGTTGTGTGCTTGCCTGGGTTTTCGATTGAATTGTGTTGCGCATGCTATGTGTTTATATGAGCATGGCAGGTTGAGTCTTAGGGTGATGTGGCATGCCATATGGCGTCCGATCAACTATTTTGGGGTCCAAAATAGGAAAACATTTGGTCGACGTTCTTTCTATGAGAAATCTAAACTAGTTGCCCGGATTATCGCGTTGCTCTGAGACTTTCCCTCGGTATGTGAACATGTGGATTTGATGTGACTAGGTGTTGAGTAGTGTGTAGCTTGGCTTTAGAATGTTAGTTGAGTTTAACCTAGTTGGGTGTTGTGATGCTCTTGTTATAGAAGTTATACCCGTGGGGCTAGGATGAGTTATGGTCTGGATGATGGTGTAGGTTGTGGAAGTGCAATTCGGTGGTTAGTAATTATGGTGGGTGTAAGCTCGTGAGATGAGCATTGATTGTTTAAGTGTGATGTACCAAGGAGAGTGGGGGGTAACTGTAGTTATTTGCTTGTTGTGTGTTGTATTACCAGTAGGTTGTCGAATAAGTATGGTATGGCTTTTGAAACCTCTTAGAAGTGGTTTGTTGTGATTGGTTATGAGGTGTGATTTTAGGCACATTGAGAATTATGTACGTCATAAGCCGTGCTATGTCTTGAGCTGCGTACCCTCAGATTGGGTATGGATGAGAGCATAGTGGACGGGAATATAGTGGATGGGAGTGTAATAATCTCTTACCTAAAGTGTGTTAGAAAGTCTATGCTTAGGCACGTGGTTGGGAATGTCCCTTACCCAAAGGGGTGTTGTTGGTAACCACCATGGCATCTTGTAATTGTGAAGATCAGATTGATGACCCTTGCGTTTTCCTTATGGCGTGGTGCTGAGTTGTGTTTCTTAATAAAAGTTGAAAGCGTATGTGGAAAGAGTATGTGAATTGAAGATGTTATCGACAGGTTGGTTGTCGAGTGATGTGTGTGTGCACGTAAGAGGAGATGTATACATATAGTAGTTGTGATGTGGTGAATGAAGATTCGAGGTTATTTGGGAAGTTTTTTTTTTTGGTAATTAAATGTAACATAAAAAAAAAAGAAGAAAAAGTACCCGATTACAAGGGGCATACCTCAGGAAAAACAACAAAAGCCAAACAAACAAAGAAAACAACATTAAACAAACAAGGCCCACATAACCCCCGCTCAGCCGCGGGGGAAAGCTAACCAACAAAACAAACCCTCCACAGAAAGAACTACTAACTTAAATGACCAAGAGACGGTTTCTTCTTTTTCTTTCTGCTACCTTACTTAGCCTTCTTACTAACATCAGATGGGGTCCTCAAACCCGTAGCCTCATAATTTTCCACATCCACAAGCATTCGGAAGGAGTTAGAGAGCTCCACATGTGCCCCTTGCTCCTTAGGGGGGAAACAACCGACTGGACTGAGCCTTACTCAATTCTAACTCTCTCCACTGGGATCGGAATGCTGGTCTCCTTACTGGGACCCTTCTCTTGAGTTACCGCGCATAACCGAACTTGAGGGGCCGAAGTACCTAGATTACCAAAACTTGGAGCAGTTGAGATCACCCCTTTACCCTTCACAATTGGAGTTCAAGCACCATGATCCTCAAGATTATCAATTGTAGCCTTTGGTTGGGTAAACTTGCGCATACTTGTCCCATGCCCAAAAGCGTTACAGGTTGAGCAAATATCTGGAACGCCTTGGAACTAGGTCCCCTTCACATCTGATAATAATCTCAGACTTTAAAGGTTGAACGCATCAATTTCAACACAAACTCTAGCGTAGGAAATATGTTCCTTAGTGTCTATAGCCTGATCTAAGAACAAGGGCACACTCAAAGCACTAGCAATTCTACCCAGGCACTAATCATTCCAAAATTCCAACGGCAGGTCATGAAGTTTGACCCACACCAAAATCTTGAGCATAGCCTCCTTGGTTAGACACAAACGTTTCTTCCATCTCTTAAGAATAAGGAGTTTCCCAGAAAAATGCCAAGGCCCTCGATCTAGAACGCTTTTCATAGCCTTGACACTTTTGAATTTGAAAAAGAAAAATCCTTTCTCGTTACCGAAGACTTCAACCAACCCTTCTTCGGTCCAAAGCGTGCGAGCAGTAGCTCTGAACAAAGGAAAGGCCATATTTACATCTAAGAAATAACACACATGATAAGATTCCCAAGCCTGAGCATCAACCATATCCCCCCCAATATCCCCAACATCCTCTTGTTCAGGGTTCCTTGCTGCAAAATACTCCAAAGCTGTTCCAAGTGAACTCTGGGTAGTAAGCAAGGATGCCCAGGATCTAGGTGCCCGAGTACCTGTGCTCTCATCAGCCCCATTATCCATTCCCGTATGGGTATTGTTCACCCAAGGTCTGCCACCACGAGAACCCCGACCTTGAAAAGTACCACGCCCACGAAAATTGCCCCTATTCCGTGAGACTGATTGAAAACCATGCTGAGGATCAGCGGAATGAAGGGGGCTAAAATCCCTAGAATCCTCCCCATGGGATCCATAGCCAACATCCTTCCCCTTGCATAGGGATTGAACCTCGGATGCCCTAGCAAAACTATAATTCAACAACTCACAATCACCACCAAGTGCAGGATGGGTCGTACCTGACTGCGGTAAAGTTTTGGTCACCGAAGGAACTCGAGACCTGGCCAACCGAGCTTCAATGTCAGCGATGCAATCCTTACTAAGGGGGCTGATGCCTTTTCGAGCTCTGTTCAATGCCTCTGTCGCGATCCTCTCAAATTCGCCGTGATACTCTTGAAGCGACACTGAATATGGAGAGTACTCGTGGTGCGAATCTTGGAACAGAGCAGAACCCCTCCCGTGATTGACCAATAGAAGGAGAATCCCTCTTTTCCCCTCTAAGATCTGGGCAGAGCACCTCGCATGGAGGCGTGGTCTCCTCCAATCGATCCTCATTGTCGGCAACCCGAGGCAGAGAAACCCTAGGTCGCGCACACGCACCCCATTTGACATCGCGTACTCCACTCTCAAACATCTCATTCATGCTAGGGAGCACATCTTGAACTTGGTTTGCCTCTTGGGGAACTTCACAGAGATAGGCCAGAGATCGGCAGTTTGTAGGAGAAGAAACCCTAGCGGCGGCATCACCCCTAATCAAATGGAGTACACCCAAAGCCATTTTTATTGTGGTGTGAGAGGGTAGATCAACATTCTTGCTCAGTGATGCAACACTAACTTGGGAGGTTTTGGAGAGCTCCCTAACAGGGTCAATTTCAACAGCAGAGGGAGACGCCGGGAGCTTTGTGGGAATAAGCTCTTGCAACCATTCTATTTTTGCACTAATGGCTGCATATCTTTCCTCTTGAAATGGTTGGAGACCTGATCGAACAAGTTGTACTTCCTTCTCAATCAATTCGTCCACACTGGATAGAACAGCTTGAAACCGTCTAACAGTCGGTGACCGTTCATCACCGGAGCTATCATCATCCCCTTTCAATTTAATTTCTAAGCCATCAGTACTAGTAAGAGCACTGAACCGATTTGGAGTTTCCATTTGACCTTATTTTAGCATGAAATGAAACCCCCAAATTGCACCGTTATTCGCACTAAATTTCTCACATAGCTCAATGCAATCATGTCCCCTATTTTTGGGAAATTTCACAGAGAAGAGTTTTGTGACTTGGGTCGTCGTTCTCAAGAGTAAGAGATTATGTGGAATACATAGTGTATGGAAGGAAGGTGAGTGTGTGAAGTTTGTGGGGCATGGTATAGATGTTGTTGGTGTAGCTGACTTTGTCGTCTTGGGATGACGTGTCGGTACGAGGAGGTCCCATAAGGGGATGATGTTGGTAGTATGTGACATGGTGTAAGATCTCGAGATAGTGGTGTTATCTTACCATTAGGGGTGAGGGATAGGATGGTGCTGTTTGGTCTATAGTTGGTAGATGAAGTTCATTTTGTTTGTGTTGCATATGGTTACTATCATATTCAGATAGTTGTTTGCCAGTGGTATTGTGTGGTGATATAAGAGACGAGTGTTCTCTACTAAATGTTTTGTGTTTTTAGTGGGTGTACCAGAGTCGCGAGTTCGAGATTGTGGCGTGGGTTTTGCTTACCTATTTGGTTGTTACCTACATGTTGGGAAATGAGTTGATGTGATGTAACCCTGTGAAAAAATGTTCTAAAATGATGCGAGTATATGTGGTGTTGTGTTTGGTGGTTAACCGGTGAGGGTCTGGTGGACGCATGTGATATATCGTTGGGATGTGAATGAGTGAACGATAGTTAATATGCTTGAGTAGAGATCTAAGTGTGAAGACCTAGTATAACGAATGATGTACACATTGTGAATGGTGGCTGATGCTGTTTGTACGATCATGAGAGATGTCTTTATAAGGGCTTGTGGATAATCTTCTCTTGAGCTAAGTGAATATTGGTTACCTTAGAAGATAGTGACGTTGAGTAAGAACCTAGTGTTGGCTCCTGGTTTCCCTAGGATGAGAGATGTTTCACAATTAGTTGGCCAGTGTAATTGTTCGTTCTTGGTAGAAGTAATTCATTGGGATCGTGAGAGTGCGGATTCGTTTGTTCATGGTTTCTTGAAAAGCCTATGTGAACCCGAGTGCATGGGTAATGTCTCTGGAGATGTAGTTTGGTTTGTATGAAATGATGGTAGCTTTAGTTCAAGCTAACTGAGGTCCTTAAGGGAGTTCAGTGGTTTAATTGTTTATGTGGTGAGATCCTCAAGTATCGATTCTGTGGAATTCCTAGGGGAATACAGACCCGTGGTTCGGCCGATTAGGAGATCGTGTTTGGGAGCCATGTTGGGTGCTTGAGGTTTAAAAGGACCGTAAAAGGGTTCGATAGTTTGGTTGGCCTAGTGCTGAGGTGGAGTAATTTGAGCATGATATGTCTGGAGATTGTTTATGTTTGACCATAGGTTTAGAGGTGGGTATGTTGTTTGCCCATGGGAACGAAGTGTGTAGTAATAAGTTTCAATAGTATACCGTGTGGTTTGGGTAGCCTAAGGCAATAGGCGAGAAATCGTGCATTAAGATGTCGACGATAGATACGTGCCTGGAAAGTAGAAGTGTTTGGATTCCAATGAAGTTCGTATGAAGCAGAGGTCCAAATCAGATCTTCACACCATTAGTTCTTCTACTCATTGCCCTGTTCTAGGTTCCCCAAACCCTACTCATGTCATAAGTAACTCTTCCTCTATTCCTACCACATTTCCCCCCTTCACACCCCTAGATTTGGGTCTGAAATCCTCTATTTCCTCACTCGATTATCCTACGTTCAAGGCCTCTCAAATATCACAAAATCTCTCACATAGCCCCGCTCGTTCCAGTTTAATCCTTCTAATTAAGTCGCAACAGGTGTTTCACATGGAAGGTAAAAATGAACCCAAATCTCACCTACTCCAGATTCGAGAAGATCACACTAATTGTAATATGGTCTCCGATGTGGCTGTAAATGAGGATTCTAATTCCTCTGCATCTGGTTCCACTGTGCAAGTCTGACACGGTTGTGTCCCAGACCCTTATCCCAACTGTGGTAAACCTAAAAATTAGTCCTCCTTTTTTAAGGCTCAGGCACCCTCAGAAGTCATGAAACTTCAGCATTTTCCAGAGATGCAACGCGGGAATGAAGCTGAGTGGAGCTGGATGAGTCTGATGTCAACACTAACTCATGGAACCGTTATCTTATTGGGTACTTCCTAGATGGAAAAATGTCATATAATCTCCTGAGTGCTACAACGAGGGCAGTTTGGAAGGAGAATGCACCCGAATCAATTAAACAGATAGGCTCTTATTTTTTCTGAGTTCAAAGATGTAACCACCAAGCTGAAAATCTTAGAAGGAGGTCTATATTTCTTTTCCAAGCATTCTTTGGTATTAATAGAATGGAAGAGAACGTCGGTCCCCTTTATAGGTCACCCATCTTCAATTTTAGCATGGGTTAAACTTCACAAACTCCTGTTGGTATGTTGGATTGCCTCGGGTTTTAGCAAGATTGTTAGTACCATTGGCAGACCTAAACATGTTGATCAAGCCACAGCAACCAAGAAAAGGTTAGACTTTTCAACGGTGTGTATTGAAATTTCTGCTGGGGATGAACTCCCGTATGAGGTGTTAGTGAAGATCAATGGAGACGCGGTGGCTATTTGGGTGGAGTATCAGTGGATCCCTCCTAAATTCACTACTTGTAAAGTGTTTGGCCACAAATGCAACCCTAAACCTTCTCCCACCCATGCCAATTTAGTTGAATATGTGATTACTAAAGGGGAGCAAGTCATTAAAGCTGAGGTCTCTAACATGGATCCTGTGGTACAATGTAGAGTGTCGAAAGCTCTGAACAAAGGGGGTAGTGTTGCCCTCGAAGTACCAAAGTAATGCACACCCCTACTGCTGTTTGTAGTCCTGTTCTAAGTCATGAGCTTAGTAAGTGCGAGGACGCTCTTATGGAGCGCTAAAATGAATGGACTCGAGTGGGTAAAGGGCAGGAGGATGCTTTGGCTTCTAGTGCAGATGCTTTGAGTAAGGCGAAGGAGTATACTAAAGATGCGGCTAAGCAGCCTGAAGATGATGCCACTATTGTGGATTTCACAATGTCTAATTCCTTCCGAGCTCTCTTGGATGAGGAAAATCTAAGGTGCAGGATGTGTAGACCCCGGTTGATGGTGAGTATGAAGCTCCTTTCTCTCCCTCTCAATAGAAAGTAGGGAGTAAGCAGTCTAAGCCGTCTAGTGGTAAGAAAAGAAAAAAAAAGGTCTTTTGGTCCCACAGTTTAGTAGTTCTATCCAACAGCATTGGTAGATGGTTTGGTAGTTCTATTGGTGTTGGCTAACTAGTTCTTTGCTGAATTGGTTTTGGCCTCTTTTTGTGTCCTTTCCTATCCAAGAGGGTGTGTGTGGATATGCTTTATTGGTTTTCCCTTGCTACCAAGCGGGGGTAATTTGGGTTTGTTGTTATTGCTGTTTTCTTGTTATGTTGGTAAGTGATGTAACTACTTAGGGTATACTCCTTGGAATTCTATACATTTTTTTATATTACAATTAATTACCTAAAAAAAGCAGAAGTGCTAGAAGCGTTTGCATGATAGTGGAAGTTATTAGTAACTTTGAATAAAGGAACTTAGGAGTAAATTTCCTTTGTTTCGGTGCCGTGGGTTTCCTGTGAAAGTTGCTTGGACAGCAGGGTCAAGGTTGTGATTTGCCTAGTAAAAGTTAGGTTAGTGAAGTGAGGTTTTAGCGTGATGGGAATGTTGGCGTTGTGTCTCAGTATATGATGGGTGATGCATTTGTAGTCCTACGGGATATGTAATACGAGGTATGAGGATTAACGATGTTCGTGTGTATACGGATGAGGTCTGAAAGTTTAGAGTTTAGTATAGTAGATGAGCTGGGTATCATGATTGGGTCAATAGTAGTTGGGTGGATGTGGGTGATGCAATCTCAAAGCGAGATTTATAGGGTTCTTTGGAAGCAAAATATTGATGGGTTCTGGGAGTATGTTGAGGTTGGGTCATGGTTTCTAGTTGTTTAGGGAATATGGGAGTCTCAGTGGATTGGTATTCGTGTTGTGATCCTTGAGTGTGTACCTAAGGCATGGGTACTGCTGAATTGGGTGATCGGAAGACTAAGTTCCTCGTGAGCTTTCTAGATGGAGATTGTTTGCTCTATTGGGTGAATGTAAGTGCGTAGAGTTGCGTTCTCTCTGAGATTGAGTTGGTAGACCAGGAGTGTTCGTCTTGTGGACAAGGAAATTAGTATTGAGACATAGAGTTCTATCTATAACGATCCACTGTAAATCGTTAATTGTTGTACGAAGCTTGTTCTGGGTTATGTGGGCACGGTTGTGCCTCTAACTCCCAACAGAGTGGGAAATTTGTTGGAAGCTTACGGTTTGGATATTCGCGTGGTGATAGTAACGATGTGGGACTTTGGATTACTAGGATTCTTAAAGTGCAAAGAATGGTTCGACCGTTGAAAGGGAAGATGCGAATGTATATGATAGTAACGATGAGTGGGGGCAATGCAAGTGCAGAAGATTACAAATTATTTAATTTGACTTGAAAGACCGATGGGTATGTGTGTGAATGTGATTTAGTTTGTTTGGGACTTTCAAATCACGTGGAGTGCTCATTCCTACTGGCTCATGAAGTTCAAGTGGCAGTGTTGGTTTCGTTTTGATGGTTGAAGGACTGGAGTGATACAATGGAAGTAGTGATCTGGTTTTAAGTTTGTGGTGGGCAATTGGCAGTAAGGGCATGGGCAATTTTAGGGTAACACGTGAAACCTTTGTGAACAATGCCCGAGTTTGGCTGTGTTTGGTTTAGAGGAGTAGTCCTCGGTATACATTGGAGTATAGTAATGAGTTAGGCCATAATATGATGAAGTTGGGAAAATCTATGGGATGGTAAAACCCTCTGATGCATAACGCTATGATTGAGAATATTTAGTCTTCGAGAACGTGTATGTGACGTAAAATGGTAATCATAGAGGTATAATTGGTGATCAATAATGGAGTGGTTGACTCCAACTTTGGTGATTAATTTTAGGTAAGAATGATGAACCATTTTAAATTGGTCAAGTCCGATATGAGTAAAATTTGATGAATATGAATAATTCTCATAATTGTGAAATATTGGTGTTCGGGAGTTACGCCTTATGGTAACAGAGGCGTGCTAGCACCCTTGAGTCATGTCGTTTCGAAAGAACGAACAAGATCGCGGACTAAGAAAGAGGCTATGTGGACAGAATGACTAGCGAAGTGTGAGAACATAAATTTTTTTTGGGTAATTAATTGTAACATAAAAAGAAAAAAGAAAATACAGGTGTACAAGAGGCATACCCCAGGTAATTACATAAGTACAATATCTGAGGAAAACCCATATAACCAAATCTACCCTGAAAAACATAAGACCCTAAAACCAAAAGACCCCACCCCGCTTAAAAGTGGGGAAATTAGCGAATAAAACACGTTCCATGAACAACCCACATGGATAGAGTAACGAAACTACTACTAATCAAAACACTACTATCATAACAAAACTAAACATACAACATAAACCAAGTCAAGAGGTAAAGCCGCAGCCAACAGTAATAGGCGAAACCAATCGTAACCCTGTCAACATGAACTCAACATCTCTAATGAGCACCACACTCCTGGGTGCAAGGAGGTAAACGTAGACACTTCGAACAGGTAAGAAGGGCGAGAGGTAAGCCCAAACAAATGGCCAACAGATCACCTCGCAACTTGTCAAAAAGCTGCGGCCCAGGCAACAAGATACAAATAGGATCAAAGAACTAACAAGGCCAAGGAAAACCACAGACCCAACCAAGAAACTCAGTCTCACAGAGATAGTCACACTCCCCAAACAATAGGGAAAAAAGATAGAGACAAGAACACCTCAGATGATGATTGCAGAAAACCATACTAGAGCTAGATCCTTAACCCAGACAACCATCATTGGGAGCCAACAACAACCGATAGTAGTAGCCCAACCCAAGACTTACCAAAGTAAACACAACATCACAGATAAGCAACGTTCTCCTGGGTGAGAACATATATTAAGATTAAAGGAAGGTTTAGAGCGACTTGAGATGAATTTCGGGGACGAAATTTCAAAAGGGGAGAAAGTTGTAATGACTCGGTACCTATTTGTTTTGTGATTTCATGTTTCTAGATAAATGAGGAGACGAAATTAAATTTGGGCATAGGTGCTATAAAATTTTATTCGTTAGCGGTGGAATTAATAATATGTGAAGGTGAAATTCAAGTACACAATGATGAATGATATTGTTATGGTTGTGTTAGTGGAAAGATTCAAGTATTAAAATGTGAGCAAAGTTGGAGGATTGAGTGAAAATTTAAATAAATTCCGCAGGATTCAGTTTAGGGGTCACCGCTCGAACGGTGAGAGTTCGCCCGAGCGGACTATCGGGAGACGCTTAGAGTATTCTCGAACCATGGAGATATTTTGAGAGAATATA
>JAOTRH010167401.1:0-12556 GCA_034768845.1 Heliamphora exappendiculata
ATCTCTCTCGAGGTAATATTAATACTTTTACCTATTTTTTTATTCTTTTTATTATTATTTTTAGCCCACATTAAATTTAACTCACATAAAAAAAATATGGTCATTTATATATTTTAACAGTGCCCCTCGAGTATTGTACATGTGAAATACTTTAAACATAGACAAAGATCGACTCTTTTTTAACGAGGGAAAATTTATTTAGGGACAGACTTTTTTTAAAAAAAAATTGTGGTTGTATACGGTTTTAACACGAAACTGCCTATGTACTCATAGTGGGATCAAGGCTTTCGTAGTTTATTTGTTTTTGTTTTAGCCATACACAATTTTAGCTTATGTGGGCCAGGAGCATCTTGCGGTTTAAGCTCGTGCAATTAGTAGCATAACTTATTTATTTATCCTGCAGTTTAGGATCGTGCGACGAGGAGCGTAGCCCTTTTGTTTATCATGCAGTTTAGGCTCTTGCAATGAGGAGTGTAATTTTTATCTTGCAATTTAGGCTTAAACAACGAGGAGTATAAATTTTTTTTGTTTATCATGCTATTAGGCTCATGCGACGAGGAGCATAACTTTTTTCTAAACTATTTATCTTGCAATTTAGGCTTGTGCGACAAGGAGTGCATCTTTTTTTCTTATCTTGTAGTTTAAGCTAGTGCGACAAAGAGCATAATTTATTTATTTATCATGCAATTTTTGCTCTTGCAATAAGTAGCATATTATTTTTTTATTATGTAGTTTAGGCTCGTGCGACAAGGAGTATAATTTTTTGTGACATTTTCAACTTTCATTATAGAAAAATCATCTTAAAGCTGTGATAGTTTAATTAGAATAAGATTCTTTTGTCATGAGTTTCCCGTCATTGATAATTTTTTGAATGATATTTTTAAGAACATAAGATTCCTTAAGTGGATGAGAAATAATCATATGGTACAAACAGTACTTTGAATTATCAGTCTTGTTAACCTTCGAGGGTCTTTTTGACACAGGCAATGCTATAGCTTTCTCATTTATAAGCTTCTTAAAGATGGCATCCACATCATCATCATGAAAGCTATATTTCACATTTTTTCTTTCTTTCAAAGATCTTTCAATGGCTCTTTATTTTTGTCATTACGATTGTCCATCTTTTTGTTCCTATTGACAAATGTAGCCATTGATTCTACTTCATGAGAATTTCTTGACATTTGAGATAAACTCTTTTGTCGAGCAATTTTTCATTCAACATTGCTTGCTTTTGATACAAGAGCATCAAATGTTTAGGGCTCTGCAGTACCCATAAACGTTGCTATTTTTTGTTGCAATTTATTAGAGCACATCTGCACAACAGACTACTCTGTTAGCTTTTCTGAGCATTGTAAGTTCAGACTCCACCATCTTGCGATGAACTCATTTACATTTTTATTTAGCTTTTGTCTAGCATCTGCCAAATCTATGATGGACATTGTTTTCTTTGAACTTATAAATTGGGCAAATAATACCTTTTGCATATCATCCCACGTTAAGATGGATTCTGGTTGGAGTTATGTATACCAACTCAATTCTGCTCCTTTAATCGATTACACAAATTGCCTGATTAGCAAAGCATCCGATTGGGCTAACTATCTACAAGCAGAATACAAGTGAGCCAAATGTTCATGTGGTGACCCATTTATTCCATCAAAATTTTCAAAGCTTGGCTTTTGATAACTAAGTGGGAATGGAATGGTGTCGTAATGAGAAGGATATGGCTTTTGATATCTAAGAACTTGAGAAGTTATAGATGCTTGGAACTCTTTAATTCCCTCTGTGATTAGCGTTTTAAGATCAACTTGTGTCGCCGATATTGGTGTTTGAATTTTCTCAGGTGTTTATGGCTGTTCAGGTGTTGACGATCTTGCTTGTTTGGCTACCTGAGAAACTAATACAGTTATTTCAGAATGCTTCTTAGCCAATTTTCATTGCATTTCTTGTAGTTGTTCCTCCATTGTAGAGGTACTAGTGGCAAGGACAGGCATATCATCTAGGAACATGGACGATGCCCCATGTTCATGTTGGATTTCTTTCCTAGAAAAGAATGCTCATTTCTCTTTCTTGAGTTTTGAGTTTATACTTTTTGACTTCTCAACGCTGCAATCTGATAGAGGATACATAGCAACCTCGAGAGTGTTTGGAACCTGAATGATCTGTTTTCTTTTTTAGATTCCTTCTCAGTTTGTGGCTTCTCACTCTTCATGCCAATTCTGTTAAGAGTAGTAGCAATAGTCTTCATAGAGACTTCTTTTCTTTTGGCCGATGCGAAGGCATGACCAACTTTCATGTGCTTTGAAGCGACATTGATTTATTTTGGGCTTTTTATAATCGCCACTTTTGGAGTGGTTTTAGTGACACTCTCGTTTTCTATCACAGATGTCGCCATCACTGACACTATTGATGGCAATTCAATCAAGATTGATTCAATTAAGATCTGGTTCAGTTTTAGTTGAGAATTAGTCTTTGCAGCTTGCTTGACAATTTTACCGTTTTGTTTCTCATCGACAAAGGTTTTGTTGTACACGGTCTTGCTTTTCTTTGAGACAATCTTACTCTCTTTGACTGGTGCTTCCTTTTTGAACTTGTACTTGGTGGTCTTTGCGGCGATTAAAATCAGAGAGAATTTGGAGGCAACTTGCTCTATGGGGAGTGGTGTACGATCAAGAGTTACAGTCGCGTGATAACCATGCTTTTTTGTTCCTTCACATGCCGTAAGCTAGAGCTTGTGATAATAAATTTCAATTCGTGGTGCCATAGATTTCTGCAAATAGGCAACACAACAATATTAATTTTAGATTGGAGATGAAAGGGAGAATGGGTTCCACTTGGCGTGCCAAAAATTATGTTAAACAAAAAATTAATTTTAAATTACTTAGCATAATTTTGCTCATTCAAACAAGCTTTTTGCTACGGTTGTATACTAAAAATTATTTTTTTTATTTTAGTATTTAATTTTATTTTTTAATAAAATTAATTTTTCTATTTTATGAGAATCTTAATGAGTAATGTATGTATTTTATTATTTATTTGATATCGTACATAGATATCTTTTATTTTACATAGTATTTAATCCGGTGTGTAGAGTTCGGCTTGCACACAGAAGACCAAATTAAAAGTAATGGAGCATAGGGTTCAGAATTAGCACAATGTGTCACTACTAGTACACAGATGCAAGTAGTCTCTCGTCGTAGTAGGAGGGTTGTTCGTTAACCCGATCGGTACATGCTCTTGGGAAGTCTTTTGACAGGATCCCAGAAGAACTGGATACTGAACCTTGTAACTAAAATGAAGCACTCCAAGATAAAGATGCAGAATTATGACAAAAGGCTATGAATTCAAATATGAGGTCTATGTACTCTAATCAGGTCTGGAAACTTGTACAACCACCCGAAATGATAAAATTCATCATATGCAAGTGGATTTATAAGAGAAAGAAATGAGTAAATGGAAAGGTAAAAATCTTCAAAATTAGACTTGTTGCAAAAGGTTTTACTCAGAAAGAAGGGAACGATTATGAGGAGGCCTTTTCACTGGTAGCTATGCTTAAGTCTATCTGGATTCTCTAATCTATTGCAGCTCATTTCGATTACGAAATTTGACAAATGGACATTAAGACAGCTTTTTTTAACGAAAGTCTTGATGATTGTATCTATACGGTACAACTAGACGGATCTTGTTGGAGGCAAATTACCAAGATCATTGATTTGCAAATGATTTTTTGAAAAAATAAAACTAGAAGGGTAATCACCGAAACAGGCTCTAAATAAAAATTTTTAATTTCAAATGATCAAAATAAAAACCCGTGCTACCACAGTTAATTCAGATGAATACCTTTTGGTCGATTTCTCAACTACAAACTTTGATTTCCTGAGTTGAAGCTCCGATCAGACTTTTTACTGTATTTTCGATGAGATTCCTGAACGAAGTGTGGGTTACGATCCTTCGAGAACTGATACCGACAGAACCTGGACAACCTTAGTCTTAGAAGACAGTTTATGAATTTGATTCAGCCTATCCGCATATTTATAAGACTATAGTAGGGACCTTTTGAGTAATTATGACATAAACTTCTAGTATGACCTAGATACTCATCTAGCAGTTTCTGTAATTATGAAAATCTTACAGCGCTTTTCGTAATTTTTATAAAATAATAAATTACAATTCACACCACTAAAGAACTATAATTGTACTCTTAGCCATAATCTTAAGATCTTTTTGCATTGAACTCCTTTTATTAAACACTTAACATTTCTCTCCATGTTAAGATTTTTGATACCTGCTAATTTAATTTAATTACTGACAATGTAATTTAATTAGCATCTTAAAAATTTTTAAATTCTTCTGCTTAACTTATTTGACCACCGGATATGCAAATCTACCTGTAGGGTTTGGTCCGATCAAAACTTATAAACTTCCTTAAGGGGGTGTCGTCAATCCCGAACAATCAAGACGTGGATTCCGTCAATAATTAATATTCACCATATAATTAATACTACTATCCAATTCACCAGGACTATATACCCATAAAAATTCGCACATCTAATGAATCAAAACCACGAATATTAAATATATGTAAATAATAATTATTTCGAAATTAAGAGTACAAGCACTCATAATAACCTTATGGTATAAATTAATTTATATAGTTAATATAAAATTAATTACTCCAATGTAGCCCTATTCAATATCCACAATGTGTATTAGCACAGAGAGTTGGAACAATAGGCGATGCTATTATCTGTTTCCCGTAACCAAGACATGTCTACAAAAATTCTGTGCTACAGTTATACCGATTGCTTGTCCAAATTCATCTAAACTGTGAACAATAAACTTATATTCTGCAAGAACTTATATTCAGTGTGCAAGCCGTACTCTTCACACCAGATTAAATATTGTACAGAATAAAGAATATCCATGCATAACATTAAAGAAATAATATTACACACATTGCTTATTAAGATGCTCATAAAATAAAAATAATAATTTTATTAAAATAAAATTAAATACTAATAGCATAGTTTTCAGTATACCAACCCTAACAATCTCTTACTTATACACAAAATCATGCTGCCATACATATGACTTTCATGCCCTCTACATGACTATCAGAAGTCTTAGCCGGTAAGCTATTTGTAAAAAGATCTGTAAAGTTATCTCCTGATGCAATCTTGATCACAACAACATCACCTCTCTCTATAATTTCTCGTATCAGGTGATACTTACGCTCAATGTGCTTTCCTTTCTTATGGACCCTTGGCTCCTTCAAGTTTGTAACTGCTCTGCTATTGTCACAATAAAGTGTCATAGCTGACTGAACTGAAGGTACCATGTCTAAATCCAACAGGAAGTTCCTGAGCCAAACGGCCTCTTTGGCTGCTTCAAAAGATGCCACATACTTAGCCTCCATGGTAGAATTAATAATGCAGGACTGCTTGATACTCCTCTAACTTATAGCTCCACCTCCAAAGGTAAACACATATCCTGAGGTAAACATGCGGAAATTCTTGTTAGACTGAAAATTTGAGTATGTATATCCCAAAGGTACTAGACTGTCTGTCTAGTAAATCAATACATAATCCTTTGTACTTTTCAAATACTTAATTATATTTTTTACTACAATCAATGCTCCTGCCTTGGGTTAGATTGGTATCTGCTAACCATGCCAACGGTAAAGTAGATGTCGGCTCTAGTACAAAGTATAGTATACATGAGGCTTCCTAATACTGAAACATAAGGAATCACCTTCATCTTCTCTATCTTATCAAGTGTCTTAGGACACTAATCCTTGGATAGAGTGATTTCATGCCTGAAATAGAGAAACCCTTTCTTGAAATCTTGCATGCTAAAACGAGCAAGGATATCATCGATATACTTTACTTGTGATAAGCCCAACATCTTTTGTTTTTGATCTCGCATAAGCTTGATCCCTAGGATGTGACAGGCTTCTCCCAAGTCATATTGAACTGCCCAAATAACCATACTTTAATCGTAAAAAATGCCCCCACATCATTTTTTATGAGCAAGATATCGTCTACATAAAGTACTAAAAAAATCACCATACTTCCATCACGCTTCTTGTACACACAGGACTCATCTGGACTCTAATCAAAATCATAAGACTTTATGGCTTGATCAAATTGAGTGTTCTAAGACTTTGATGCATGCTTAAGTCTATAAATGGATTTCTTAAGCTTACACAACATGTGCTCTTAGTTCTTCACAATGAATTCGTCTGGTTGTATCATATAGATACACTCGTCAAGACTTTTGTTAAGAAAAGCTATCTTGACACCCATTTATCAAATTTCCTAATCAAAATGGGCAGTAATAGATAAGAGAATTCGGATAGAATTAAGCATGGCTACCGGCGAAAAGGTTTTCTCATAATCGATCCCTTTATTATGGCTGAACCCTTTAGTAACAAGTCGAGCTTTGAAGGTTTCAACCTTCCTATCTGCTTCTCTCTTTTTCTTGTAGATTCACTTACATCCAATGGGTTTTATCTCTTTAGTTGGTTCTATAAGTTTTCAGACCTGATTAGAATACATAAATTCCATCTCTGAATTCATAGCCATTTGCCAAAGATCTGCATAACTGTCCTGAAGTGCTTCATTGTAGTTACAGGGTTCGATATCTAGTTTTGATGGGATCCTGTCAAAAGACTGTCTCAAGAACATATACCGATCAGGTTGATGAACAATCCTCCTTCTACAACGAGATACTATTTGTGTTTGTGTACTAGTAGTAACACTCTGTGCAGAATCTGAACCATATGCATCAGCACCCTGTTCATGATTTGCACCTGTCCTGATAATTCTCCCACTACGATGAGGTAATGAGATATTAGTGACTTATGGTTCTTCTTCTGTTCTACTATTTTTACTCAGTTCTCCTAGAACAATTTTGCTTTTGGGCCTGTGGTTCATAATATAATTTTCTTTTAAGAATCAGGCATTGGAGCTAACAATGACCTTTTAATTCTTAATATTATAAAATAGACCACCCTTCATTCCCATGGGATACCCCACAAAGAAACAGACTTCTGTCCTCGGTTCTAACTTACACACGTTCCCTCTTAGCATATGTGCTGGACACTCCTAAATCCAAATGTGTTTCAGACTAAACTTACGCCCGATTCACAATTCTGTGGGAGTAGAAGGTACTGACTTAGAAGGTACCAAGTTTAAAATATAAGCCGCTGTCTCTAAAATAAGTCCCCAAAACAAATCGGGTAAACCTAAAAAACTCATCATGGACCGTACCATCTCCATAAGAGTCCTATTCCTTCTTTTTTCTACACCATTCTGCTGCAGAGTGTAGACACCCCAATTTGACCCCGCCTAATCGTAGGAGAATCCGATGATGAAAAAAGGTAGAATAGTGCCTCAGTATGATCCTCGGGAGGTGATTAAACCTCAATATTTGAACCTAGTCATCAAAAATCTTCAAAAACCAATGAAATTGTACAAAACCATCGAAAACTTGTTGCCTAAGTCATTGCCATAAGTGGCGACTGCCATATTCATTGTGGCGGTCGTCAATAGAACCTCTTGGAAACCCTAACTAATATGGCGACCACCAACTCACATTGTGGCGGCCGCCAACTTGCACTGTGGTGGCCGCCAACTCCAAATGGCCAGACGTGTCCCAAAACGTGGCAACACCACATTGGTTGAAGAATTCTATAAATACCGTACCCCGGCGTACGTTTTCAAAAGGAATTTTTTGACTGGAAAAGACTCTGCCGATATACCAAGCGATCCCGAACCCCGAACCTAAAACCCTGCTGAGATACCGAGTCCCTAATCTCCCATACCTACATTGAAGCCTACATTACTTGGATCACCCCCCGAGGATTGGACAATTGAAGCACATTTCCTGACTTGAGGATTCCCTGGCAATCCAGGTACCTCGCTTGGATCCCCGGTCTTTCTAACCCTTTTGTTTATCTTTTGGGGTGATCGGGTTATATTTAATCTCAATTCATGTATTTCTTTTTATTTGCATAGTTAATCTTATCATCATTTACATTGCTTCATTTAATTTAATTGCTTTAATTTCATTTAATCTAGTTGCTTTAATTTCATTTAATTTGATTACTTTAATTTCGTAGTTTACACTTTCACACTAAGCACATTATTTTTTTCTTTAATTAATTCAATAATTAGTGCTAGCATTAATTAACAATACGACTAAATAATATCGTTATTGTTATAATATAAAACACTTACATAAAAATGGTTGTAATCATCAATATTACATCCATTTAAATTCTAGCATTTTATTCTCTTTTTCTTTCTTTTTATGTTAAATTAATGTTATAACATTATTTACTTTTCTTTTCCTCTAATTAGTTTAATTTTCTTTTACTAACATTTCATTTTATTTCATTTCTTATATCATTAATTTAATGGTCCATTTTAATTCTTAACTTTCATTTAATAGCTACTTAACTTTTTTTCTTAACATTTATTTTTTTTGTGTAATGTAGCTTTAAAAAAAAGGTCTTATTTCTTTTCTTTTAACTTAATGTAATTTCTTTTTTAATGTACCACTTATTTCTCCCTTTTTTGCTTATAATATTAGTTTAAGTGTTCTTTTATTTTTTTAATTTTGTTCTAATATTCTAATATTTATTTTTTCTTTCTTATTTTTTTTTTCATTTTTTGAAGCACTAGTTTAATGTTCTGATATTCATTTCATTTATTTTCTTTTTCTTTTCTTTTCAATACAATTCATATTTCTAGTATTTTCTTTTCTTTTGATGTAATATTTTATTTTCTTTTATCATCAACTTTATTTTTCCTCATAATACCTTATCTATTTTTCTTTAAGTATTTCATTTTCTTTTCTTTAAATGCTAATACTTCATTTTATTTTATTTTTAGCTTAATATTCATTTTCTACCTTATACTTTCTATTTTCTTTTCTTTTCTTTCAATATTAGTGTAATTTTCTTTTCTTGTCTTTTATTTTTTTATTAACTTTAATAAAATTTCATTTATCATTTCTCTTCTTGTAATATTAGTATTCATCTCTCTTACAAAAAAAATTTATTTTCTTTTCCTATGATTCCTTTTTATCTTTCTTTTCATTTATTTTGTTAAACCCAAAATCACAAAAAATATCATAATTTTCTCTTTAAAAGAAAATTCTATTTTTCCTTTCATCTCTTTTATTTTTCTCTATTTTCTTCTCTTTTCTCTTAAAAATATAAGATATTAAATTTTCTTTAAAATCTTCCTCTATTAACTTAATTTGTCTTCCATAGTATTTTTTTTTTTATTAACCACAAAAAGGCGCAAAACAAATAAAAATACCTTTTATGTTAGTTAATATTCTTCTTATTTTTTTATTTTTATCTTTCAAGTTAATAGTGTAATTTTCTCCTTTAACAATAATTAAAAACTCATTTGCTTATTTTATTTCTATTATTTTTCTTTTCTTTTCTTTTGTTCAAAAAAATATAAAATGTAAATAATAAGATTTTCTTTTAGTGGTTTAAACAAGCATTTTTTAATATTTTATTTTGACTTGTAAATTTTCTTTTATTTATTTCTTATTCAAATTAGAATTTTAAATATTTGCTTGTTAATACATAAAATATTTGTTATTAAATTTTATTGTTTTAATTAGTTTTTAACATAAGATTTGTACATACTTTTAGATAATTCAATAATATGCATATTATACATATTAGTTTAGGATATGATTACTTTATGTCAAAATTGTGTAGTTCATTTTTGTGTAATCCAAGTTAGATAATTTTAGTAATTTAACATGTTTGTTCTTTTAACTAAAGCATGCTAGTTTAGTTTGTTTAAACAATATTGCATGTGGATATGTGTTTCATGTATACTTTAGATAAAAATTGCATGTTATAAGATTTAGGATTTTTCTTTTGGCACTTATTTATTTTGGAGTGTTATGTACATATTTTATGTATTTTTTATACTAGATTTTGAATGTTCTCTCTTCACCCTCATTTTCTTTATTTGCATGCATTTAAAAAAACATATTAAAGAACCAATGATGATTAGTAGAGGTCAACCTTACAGTTGGGCGAACGGGGTGCCTAACACCTTCACCGATTCGTACCTTAGCCCTCGAACCCTTTTTCTCCGGTTAACGTTTTCAAAATCAGTAGCCAATTTTATTTTTCTTAGCTTTTCTCAAAAACTAAGTGGCGACTCCATTTTCAACAAAATGGGTTTTCAAAATTTGATTTTTAAGGTGTTTAAAATATTTTTCAAAACATCTTTGAATTTTCTCATTTTTAACCCCCAAATTCCAAAGCCACACAGAGTTTCAGGTGCAATCAACTGAGATATAATCCCCTCTGATGATAGGTAATCCTTACTCTCTAATGAGGTACTCTCCACCACAGTCGGATCGTAGTAATTTGATACTTTTATCCAGACGCTTCTCTGTCTCCACCTTAAATTTTTTGAATTTTTCAATGCATTTAGACTTACGATGCATTAGGTAAATGTATCCATACCTTGAGTAGTCATCAATAAAACTGACGAAATACTCAAAGCCACATCTAGCCTGAATTGTTATAGGATCACACACATCAAAATAAATCAATTCTAACGGTTCTTTAGTTCTATAGCATTTGACCTAAAATGGCATCTTGATCATCTTACCCTTTAAGCAAGATTCACAAACTGGAAGTGCTTCTACTTCTAATGAACTCAAAGGTCCATCTTCAACCAGTCTATTTATTCTTTTTTGGTTTGTATGACCCAAGTGTAAGTACCAAAGAAATATTTAATTCATTAAAGAATAAAACTTTTTCTTATTTGGTAAATTATATGTATTATTCAATTCAGTTAGTTGCAGTATAGGAGAGATATGAGATTTGATATACAGATCATCCACCAATGTACTAAAATAAATAAAATATTTATTTTTCTTCAAAATGACAGAGTCATCAAAATGAACAGAATATTTGTTCTTTATTAAACTCGAGACTGAAATTAAATTTTCTTCTAATCGAAGGTACATAAAGATAATCTTTCAAAAGAAGTATCCTATCTCTACAAAAATTGAGAGTGACATCTCCTACTGCAACTGTTGCCATCCTTGTATTATTACCTATATGCAGATATATTTTTCCATCACTGAGCTACCTAGTTTCTTAGAACCCTTACAAAAAATAACAGACATAATTAGTGGCTATCGTATCTACACATCAGGTACCGGTAGATAACACCGCTAAACATGTTTCAACCACCAGTGAACAAAAATTACCTTGTTTGTTCTACTTACTGAGAAAAATCGGCCACTACTTTTTCTAATGCTCAAACTGGTTACGGTGATTGCACTTATCTCTCGGCTTCTTCGCACCGGCTTTTCATCCCTTAACTGCTTTTGGAGCTGTGTTTTCCTGTATCTGAACTTTTTCTTCTTCTTGCCTTTCAGTTTAGAGGAAGAACCTTTCTCAGTCACGTTCACAGAACCTGGCTTCCTAAGAACACCTTCGACTACTTGAAGTTCCTTAAGAAGTTCTACCAATGTATAACTAAGTTTATTCATAAAATAGTTCAGGAAGAACTGCTTAAAAGTTTTAGGCATTGACTTGAGTATGATATCGACTTGGATTTTTTTCGTCAATTTTAGATCCAAGAATCTCCAATTCATTTAGATAACTGAACATCTTTAGAACACGATCCCTAACTGGTGTACCTTTAGTTATATTTTCATTCATTAGAAATCTCATGGCCACCTGCCTAGCAGCACGATTTTGATCCCCAAACATATCTTTGAGATTCATAATCATGTTAAAGGAACTGGGTATAAACTGATACTATTACTGTAAAATATTTGACATTGAAGTCAAAATATAACAACGAGCCATCTAATTAGCTTTTTGCCACTTCTAATGGGCCTGAATTTCCTGATCAGTCGTCCCCTCATCAGGTACTGGTGAACATATCTCAATTAATACAAATTTATAATTCTCGGCAGTTAAGATAATGTCCAAGTTTCATTTCTAGTCAACATAGTTCGGTCCTGTAAGTTTTTTTTTTAGAATAGAAGCGAGTGAGTTGAAAGCCATTTTAGTCCTGAGAATCACATAATTAAAAAATCGTTAATTATAACGAGAAAAACTTTAAATTTATTTTAATTTGGTTCCCTTTACTATTTTAAAATTAATTCGCCAACAGCCTGATTCCCTGTGAATAGCATGTCTCGATGGAAAGACGTCTACTATCCATCGTTTATCCAAACAGGCCAATTTCTTTTAATTTTACTATCTAGGCAACTAAACCTGCCAAGTAAAATTAAATAGCTGACATAGTTTCGATTTAGTATATACAGCTAAGTATTAATCACCACATAATCTCAAATCAATTGTTTCGCAATGAACCCTTCAGATGGAGAAGTGATCCATATTAACAATTATCTAGAATTATCTCTAAGTGAGATTTGTACTGGTGAAATCGTAATTAATTTGTCCGATAGAAAAGAAAACCTTATTGCCAACACGCATAATTTAATTACATCGCCTACAAATTTGTGAGTAAATTTCCCCTCCCCCCCT
>JAOTRH010167423.1:0-12556 GCA_034768845.1 Heliamphora exappendiculata
ATATCTGGTATAACACAATCCGTAGTTACGGGTGTATCTTAGATATCTAAGAACCCGAACTATTGCCTTCTAGTGGTCTGCCCCTGGATTATTTGTGTATCTACTTATTTTGCTCACTGCATACGCTATATCTGGTCGTGTACAATTCATTATGTACATTAGACTCCCAATAATCCTGAAATATTCCAATTGAGATATGCTTTCACCAGTATTCTTGGATAGATGTAGATTTACATCTACTGGCGTTCTTGCAGGACGGTCATCATCCTTGGAGAATTTATCAAGTATTTTCTCAATGTAATGTGATTGAGACAAAGCATATCATTCAGATATTTTAGAAATTTTCATTCCTAAAATAACATCTGCCACTCCCAAATCTTTTATGTCAAACTGTTTGTTCAACATTTTCTTAGTAGATTTGATCATTTGATCATCACTACTTATGATGAGCATATCATCAACATAGAGACAGACGATGACATATCCTTTATATGTGGTTTTAACATAGACACACTTGTCACATTCGTTTGTCTTAAACCCATTTGACATCACAGTGTTGTCAAATTTCTCATGCCATTGCTTTGGCGCTTGTTTTAAACCATAAAGAGATTTGACGAGTTTACAAACTTTGTTTTTTTGTCCAGGAACAACAAACCATTCTGGTTGTTCCATGTAAATCTCTTCATTCAATTCATCATTCAAAAATGCCGTCTTCACATCCATTTGATGTATATTCAAATTAAATAGCGCAACTATGAAAATTAGCACGCGTATAGATGTTATTTTTGTGACTGGTGAATATGTGTCAAAGTAATCAAGACATTTCTTTTGTCTGTATCCTTTGACCACAAGTCTTACTTTATACTTGTCAATTGATCCATCCGCCTTCATCTTTCTCTTGAATATTTATTTATATCCAAGCGGTTTACAACCGGGTGGAAGATCCACCAGTTCCCATGTATGATTTTGAAGAATGGGTTCAATCTCACTGTTTACAACCTATTTCCATAAAGGGGCTTCAGCACTGGACAACGTCTCCTTATAAGTTCGACGCTCATTTTCTAACAAATAGGTTAGAAAATCTGGACCAAAAAAATTGAATATTCTAGCCCGTTTGCTACGTCTAGGTTCTACATCCTCTTCTTCTTGGTCTTCATTATGATCACTACTTTGAGTAGTGTCATAAGTTTTGTTTATAGAACTTGTCTCTTGTCCAGATTTATAAGAAAATACCTATTCAAAGAACACTGCATTCCTTGACTCAATAATAGTATTAACATGCATATCTGAAATTTCAGTTTTGTGAATTAGAAATCGATATGCACTACTATTATTAGCATAATTGATGAATACACAGTCAACGGTTTTAGGTCCCAATTTTAACCTCTTTGGTGTAGGCACTGCTACCTTTGCCAAACACCTCCACACTCTTAAAAATTTGTAGGTAGACTTATGACATTTTTATAATTCATAAGGTATTTTATTCGTTCTTTTGTGGGGTATCTTATTAAGAATATAATTAGCTGAAAGAACAGCTCCCCCTATAAATTCTGAGGTAGTCCAGAACTAATCAACATAGCATTAATCATATCTTTTAATGTTCTATTCTTCCGTTCAACATAGCATTAATCATATCATTTTGCTGTGGTTTAGTGAATTATGCCATGCTGTGAACAGAATTCACCAAAAGGTGATTTATATTCACCACCTCTATCGCTCCTTAGAGCTTTGATCTTCTTCCCAAGTTGATTTTCAACTTCATTCTTATATAGAAGAAATATATCCAAGGCTTCATCTTTGCTTCTAAGTAAATAGATATGGCAATATCTAGTACTATCATCAATAAAATTAATAAAAAAAAATTTTTCACCTCTTGTTTGAATTGATTTAAAATCACAAATATCACTGTGAAATAAATCCAGAGATTCTATATATTCCTTTCAACAGAATGAAAAGTAGCCTTAACTAATTTTGCCTCTACACAAATATCACATTTGTGATTCAGATCAATATCAATTTTAAGCAGGCAATTATTGTTAATTAATCTACGAAGAGAATTATAATTAACATGTCCTAATCTACCATGCCATAAAGATAACTCAACAATATAACGAGAAGAAAATTCTTTCTTATTCATAGCAACATGTGGTACAATAACCATTACATTAAGTTTAAACAGACCATTTGTCTGGTACTCTTTTCAATAAACATCCCACCTTTAATGAGTACAAATTTGTTAGACTCAAACACTAGCCTAAACCCATTCTTGCGCAACAGAGACCCAGAAACTAAGTTCTTGCGGATATTTGGCACATGCAGCACGTTGTTGAGCGTGAGTTTATTTCCCGAAGTCATCTTCAAAATCACATTTTCCTGACCTTCCACCTTGGAGGTAGAAGAATTCCCCATATACTGCTGTTCTCCATCTATCGTCTGATAAGTGGTGAATATCCGTCTGTCTAAACAAATGTGGCGAGTAGCTCCAGTGTCCACCCACCATTCTCTGGGATTTCCAACAAGATTTGTTTCAGATACAACGGCAGAAAGACTGATGTCATCCACCCCAGTAGAAAGGTTATCCACTTCAGTCACGTTGGCTTGGGCATTCTTCTTGCGCTTGTTTCGACAATCCTTTACTCGATGCCCGGGCTTGTCACAGATGTAACACTTGCGCTTGAATTTGAGTCTCTTGGAGTCCCCGTCTTTATCACAAACACGCTTTCTCTTCTTGTTGTTGACCTTAGGCGCTTGTTCCACAGCATTTGCCTTGGACTCCATCCCGGTCTTCCTCTCATACTTGCGGTTGTCTTCCTCTATCCTCAATCGAACAATCAGCTCTTCCAATTTCATCTCCTTGCGCTTATGTTTCAAGTAATTCTTGAAATCTTTTCAGCCCTGCAGTAATTTCTCAATAATAGCAGCAACCTGAAAAGATTCACTTAGAAACATACCTTCTGCATGAATATCATGCAGGATAAGTTGGAGATCCTAAACTTGTTCAACAACAGGCTTTGAATCGACCATCTTATAATCCAAAAATTTTTCGACGACGAATTTCTTCGCAGCAGCATCCTTTGTCTTATATTTGCGATCCAAGAATTCCCACAACTCATTTACCATCTTGATCGGACTATATACGTTATACAGTGTGTTATCCAGTCCATTGAGGATATAATTCTGACATAGGAAGCCAGCATGTTTCCATGCATCCACAACAACAACCGCTTGTCGGTCAGTTTTACCTTCAGTCAACGCCGAAGCATCTTTACGTAGGAATCTAGCCAGAATGAGGGTTGTAAAATAGAACAACATTTTCTGTTGCAATTTTTTAAAATCAGTTCCATTGAACTTCTCTGGCTTTTTTCGTGATTCACCGGAACTATCGTAGTGACAGCCGGTATCACTGAATGCATAACCGGGACAGGACAGTGGTTACAACAGTATCAACATTTTCAGATGTCATTTTTAATGTTATGATATTACATAAACAATACAAGAAAAAATTATTTTAGTAACCCGGAAAAAAAACTTGATTTTTCCTTTTAAAAAAATTTGCAATAAAAAAAAAACTGCAAATAAACTGATTTAATTCTTAAACAATCTGTACAATACAGATTAAAATAAGATATTTAATTACCCCACAAAATAAATATTACCGAATCAATTACAGAATTAAATTACTGTAATTAAAATCAAATTAGAATTTAATATGAAAACTAGATGTAATCTGAAAACTGTTGTATACTACAAAATTAGAAATAGTTTCAACACAAATATATACTCTACTTAATGATAATCTGTAAAGAATTAATTATGCTAAAAAAGAATTACAGAATTTTAATAAACTATATATGTCCAACAGTTTTAATAAACTATATAAAATAGATTTAAAAAAAAATGAATTTCGTCTTAAGATTGTTGGATAAAAATTGCTAGTAAAGCCTGTAATAATCTGTTTTATCTAAACAGTAAAATCTGATGCAGAACAGAAAATTAAGAATAATATAAAATTCTGTAAATAAACTGGAAGCAGAAAAATTACAATTTAAAATTAAACATAAACTTAAACAGTATCGAAAAATTTAAAAAAAAATAGAACCTAATACAGAAATTGTAGATCGAGGCTCGTGTTTGACACGATGTCCGTAAGACGAAATTGCCCTCATACGGTGCTTCGAGTTCACGGAAAACATCTCCCAGGATACAACGATCTGCAGTCTTTTGAAGCAGCACAGCAATCAAAAGACTCAGCGAACCAAAAAGTTATGTTCGAACTCTCTCTCAGATATGCAGGAAAATGCTGAAATTAAGAATAGTAATGGAGGCAGCGTAGGAGGAAGAAGAAGACTGAAAAATTGTATGGTGAAACGGGAATGCTTCAGTCTTTTTATAGGCAGCAGAAGTAACAATTCAGATGAACCGAACTGTCATCATACCGGTTCGGTCCATGGCAGTTAAATCGCCCGCCCAACAGACATAACCCGTTCGGAATAGATGCGCGATTTCGGTTCGGTAAAGAACCAGTTCAGAAATTTGAAGATAACCGAAATTTAAATTTAATGAAATTGAAATTTCCCGCAAAAATTTTTAATTCAAAAATTCAAATGAATTTCTCGCAAAAAGATAAGGGTTGAACCGATCCGACCCCGACCCGTGACCCACGATCCACGGCCCACGGACCCGTGCCTGAGCTCGGCCCACGCGTGTGGTTCAATGGACCAAGTTGAACTTTGTCCATAACTCCTTCCCCAACAAAAGTTGGGATGACCCAAAGGGCCAACCCTTTATCTCCAACCTAGACTATATAAGCCACCATAAACTTTTCTTTATTCGATGTGGAACAAAACTTTTTGCTTTCAAGTTACCTTCATATTTTCAACTTCCAAGACTCACTTTAAGAGTCAATTTCTCATTCACCCGTTATCGATTTTGAAAGCCGTAAAAACCATGATAAACTACTTATGGAGATGAACATATTAAGATTTGGAATCATAAAAAAAAAATTATCCAATTCAAAGTTATTTAGTTCCCATGTTAGCTAAGACTATGCTCGCATGAGTTCAAAACCCACTCTTTATCCAACAGTAGGTAGTGTTAATATTAAGTAATTTTTTGACACAAACACGACACAATACAACACAAACACGATACAATACAACATGATACCCACCCATATTTATAATACATACGGTTCAGTTCCAGTTCTTAAACCCTTAAATTTATTCAAAATAATTTAATTCTTAATTAAGTTAAAAATCGAATTAAATCAAATCATGAACACCCTTATTGTTCAATAAATCTAGTTGTCTAGGGGGAGTTCACACGCGGTAATTTGGACAAATCAAGACAATCTTGGCCTTGTTTGGGCTAAATTGTAAAGACTTTGTTTTTTTTGTTTGTTTTTTTGTTAAATTTTTTTATTTTTAATCAAATTTTTAAAATTTTGAATTCTTTCAATGAGATGAACCAAAAAAATAAAAAAAATTAAGAACAAAATAAAAAAGTTCACTAAAGATGCAAATAAATAATATTAAATTTGGCTTATTAGGTTATTTTGACTTATTTTTATATTTTCTGAATTATTTTTATATTTTCTGAATTATTTTTTGATATTTTAATTAATTTTTTTACTTTTTAGCTCATCTTAATGAGAAAAAACAAAAAATATAATAATTTGAATAAATAATAAAAATTATTAAAAAAATAAATTAAATTAAATAAACAAGTAAATAATTATCGCAAACAGCGGCACTAGAATATTTTTAACACAATCAGTGCTACCTTCCAAAGTATTCTTTTATAATTTCAGTTGGGATAAAAATAGATGCAATTTGAGCATTTATTACGCGGCCACGTCTATAAGGAATTCTTAAATGGAAACTAAATGAAGAGTTCTGGGTGTCCAAACAGAGGACATTGGTATGGAATAAATTGAAAAAATTATTAAGTACTTAGGGTTTAGGATATGTTTGTTACCCATTGTCCCTCAATGGAATGAATTGTGAATTCAAGATAAATTTTGAAGTGTGTGTTTGTTTTGCACTATTGAAATGGACTAATAATTCTCATGGACTATTAATTCATTTCATTGGGCAAATTGGTAGTACTCTCTTAAACCCAATACTGGTTATGTTTGTTTTGAGAATAAAGATTATGAAATGTTTAGTATTTTTTTACTAATAATTTTAGAATAATATATCTAATAAATTGTTAATTTTTTTTTTTTTATCAATTTTCATATTTAGTTATTTCATTAGACACTAAAAACTTTAATATCTAATTTTTTGTTTGTAAATTAGAAAACAAATCTTATGTATAAATGACAATAATACGCTACACAATTGTAACCAGATCTGCATGAACCAAATTAAAAAGTAAATATTTTTTAAAATAGAAAAAATAAAAAAAAATAGTTTTTAAAGAAACAAGAAAAATAAATAGTTTTTAAAATAAAAGAAAAAAAAATAGTTAAAAAAATAAATAAGCGGTTTAGAAAAATATTTTAAAAAACAAAATATAAAAAAAAACAGTTAAAAAATAAAAAAGTAAATAAAACAGTTTTTTTTTTAATAAAAGAAAAATACAAAGAAAGAAAGTTTCTTAAAAAGAAAAAGAAATAACAGTTTTTAAAATAATTTAAAAACAGTTTTTAGAATAATTAAAAAATACACTTTGAAATAAGAAATAATAAATAAATTTCTTTAAAAAAAACAACAAACAGTTTTTTTTTAAAAAAATGATAAACTGTTTTTTTATAAATAAAAAATAAATTATTTTTCTAAAACTAATAATAATTTTTTTTCTAATTAAAAAATATATATTATTTTTCTAAAAAAATAATAATAATTTTTTTTGATATTTGAGTATGAATTTTTTAATATTGAATTGTCAATCCCACCTCTTTTCTTATAATAAAATTATCTCATATTTATATAATTAGGAATCATCTTTAAATATTGTATTTAAACCCATTAATTACAATTAGATACAAAATTATTAATTCAATCAAAGTTTGTTTTCAACACAAATCTATCCTACTAGTAGTCCAATCCCTTGGGATTTGGTGTCTATTTACAAATTTGTCCTCCCTTATTTTAGTCGCCAAGTCTAGAGAAGCTTTGGAGATTTGAATTTTTTATTTTTTGTTTATGTTTATTTAATTTTTAGTTATAAAATTTTAATTTTCAAAACGTTCAATTGAGTGAATCTAGATATTTTTAAAAAGTTTAATAAAAATAAAAAACATAAAAATTAACTTATTAGCTTATTTAATTGTTTTAAAAAATTTAACTTATTAATTTATTTGAAAAAATAAAAATATATTTATTAATTTTTTACTATAAGAGATAATCTTAAAAATTAACAAATATAATCTTATTTCACATTATCTAATCCTACCCAAAACAAATGTGAATTTGTGTAATTTATTATATTATTCTACCCAAATTAAGTACAAAAAATTAATCATACCTCATTCACAATTTCATCTCATTCATAATCTCAGCTCACTATTAATCTCTCTCAATCTACACAAGTTATCAAACGAGACCTTCGAGTATTATGGTCTTGTTTGGGGTCTCTTAAGAGTTGATTTTTTCGTTAAAAAAAATCAATTTTTTAGCTGCACAGTTAGGTCTCTCTAAAAAGTCACAATTTTCTTTTACTATTTTTTTTAAGAAAAAAATTTATATACATCTTAAGTACACTAACTTGTTTAGAATAAAATGCCTGTAATACATTCAGTTAAAATTTTTTCTCTTTTCACGAAATCATAAAAACTGTGCCAATATACCAAATACTATAACATAAAAGCAAAAAGTATGAATATTTTAGATATTTTAATAAATAAAATAAAATAAAAAAGCTACTATAAAAATATATTCAAAACAATATAATTTTTTAATATTTTAATAAAAAGCAAGAAAATTAAAAAACTACTATAAAAAATATTCCGAACAATATAATTTTTTTCTTTCTCTTTTTTCTAAAAAAGTTATACCTTTTAAAAGTCAAACTTTTGAGAGATTCCAAACAAACACTATGTGTCATTACTTACGTTGTATTTGTAACAAATAAGAATGTATGATACATATTAAGTGAGTTACTGTTAATCAAAAAATTGTTCTGCCATCAAAATTGACAGAAGATTATATCAATTAATTATGTGTGATTTAATGCCGTGTTTCAAAATTTCTTTGAAAAAAATATAAGTAAAAACACAATAATTTAAACGAAACTAAAATGGAATTTTATTGAGGAATAATGGAAAAATAGTTGGAGGTTCTAACTAACCTACTAAATCTAATGCTATGTACAGAAAAAAGAAGAGTTCTTGTTTGGTTTTTAGTTGTTTCTTCCCTCTACGATCAGGCAACTTTGAAATCTTCCCTCCAAGATTCAAAAGATAACCACCTCCGCTTTGAATTAAATTTGGCAACTACCCTTAACTGCTTCCATTGTGCAACTCATATTGCAGTTATATATCCTTTAGTGGGCACTTATATTCTTTCCATTTTGCTAATTGACAACCAATTGTCATACGAATATTTTGTTGAATATATTCCATTCGAAAGGGCAAGGGCGGCTTTTCAATAGACTTCCACATTGATAAGGGCCAAAATTTTTAAAAAGAACACCATCAATCGACTCAAGATAACAATTTATGGTGTAAACAATGTCTTTTTATTTATTGTGCTTTAATTTCTTCAATAGAAATGAATGAACATTTGACCGTTTTACTCTAAATGGCTAGAAATAAAAATGTATAAATAAGAGCGAGGATAAACTCTCCTTGTTCTTAAAGAACTTAAAAATTTTGCTAAACAATATGAAAATCATGAAAGTACGATTCTAAGCCCTAATTCGAACTTGTAATGTATTTTGGACCATTTATTTAAATTAGAAATTCCTAAACTTCTTTTGTCTGTTTATTTCCTTAGCTGCAAATGAGTCATTCATACTCCATTGTTCTAATCTTTACTAGACAAAAATGGGAGAACTTGACGCGTTTGCGTTCATGGATGGTCCCAAAGCAGATTGGTGCAATTAGGTTTCTCACATGCATAGATATATTGGAAGGCACTGGGATGAGCTAGGTCTATGAAAAATGATGACCATTTCGACCTATCTCATCAATATGAACAAATAGGTCATTAGAGCTGTCTTTTGGTCCCAATCATACAACGCCATGCTTTTTTTCTTGTATGCTCATGTCATCCACCATATTGGATGTTGTACATCATACATGCATACCTTTAATAGGCCTAGATGTTAGTGCGTTGCTCATGCCTGACCCTATAGGTGATTCTTTTTATATGCCATTTAGTATATGGTATTCTGATTTCCTTAAATTGTATTGTCATAAATCTTTATTCATCCTTCCTTCAACAAGATAGTGGCCTTTTACATTTCTTGGCTCTGTCAATTTGTTTTAGTAGTACCAAATTTTAAGGTCATGAAAAAAAATTTACACGTAGCCACTTGTTTGACTCACAAAAAAAAACTAACTTGAACTCTTTTTGTCCTAGGCATTTTATATCAAGGCCTTTATCTTTTTATTGACAAAGGGATCTCCGATAGTTGTAGGAGCCCTTTTAGTTTTTTTAGGCATGCCTGTATGCTTATTTTTCTCAACTCAAACTCAAAATTTCTATTTCTTTGAGCAATAATCCATATCCGAGTTATGCTGAACATTTTCTTGCTCGTACTCCATTCATCATAGACCACATTTGAAAATTACTGCTCCATCTTTTTCCCTCTACCTCTTTACAAAAGTTTTAAAGAGTTTCAACCTTTTCGCGAATATTAATTTTTTTCTTCTTGATGGACTTTTCTTTGAGTTGACACTTTTACCCTATCAAAAGAAGGTACCAAATTTCAAAATGATTTTTAGGCCAATGTACTTACCCCTAGCTAGATACACCTTAGTAGGCGGTTCCATCTCTTCTTCAAAGTTTTGTAGTTGCAACTTTGAGAATTATTCTCCTATTCGATTTGCAAGAGAGTTTGGTTTGACTCAAGGAGTTGAGAGTAGGAATTCAACTAGAGAATATTTTTTGGTTACGTCCATCTAGGAGGACTTTCTAAAGAGATTAAAGACTTTCAAATTCATCAACTTCAAGTCTTCATCAAATATAGTACATTTTTTTGATGCTTGGTAGTTTATGATTCTGCTAACAATTTTTATATCCTTAAAGGGTGATTATCAATTCAAAGGGTAAATTACCAATACCTGTCTTGAGGAGTTAGTTAAATAAAATTGAATCCTTGGCGTACTAGAAATTACATCCCACTCTTTAAATTTAAATTTGCATAACGAACATCTCTCTCTGTTAGTTATTCGGTATAGGTTGCCCAACGAAATTTGCTGATAAAAACTATTTAGTTACTTCAATTCCCAAATTACCCTTAAATACCCAAATTACCATCAATTATTAAAACTCAACAAAAATCTATCTCCACAACCACTCAGGGAATTTCTAACTATGCATTCTTATTTATTTACTACACCTAAGTTTATGAATGTGTACAAATATTCAATGCATATAGAAAGTGTAGTTACTATAAATAAAAGTGTAATTAGAGCTCCCCCCTTTCTCTTGCGCGAAGCCAATTTCAGATTGGGATCTCTCTCTCTCTCTCTCTCTCTCTCTCTCTCTCTCTCTCTCTCTCTCTCTCTCTCATTTTTAAACAATCAAAAAAGTCCTCGTTCTTCCAAGGAAAGCACAGCTTTTTATCCATTCAAAGAAAAAATAAAAAATTAAGGCACGGGAAAACCCTCTTCTCTCGCTTCCTGTGTTTATTTGTTCCAGAGGTGATATCTTGCTTGCATGTTGGTGCTATGATTTGGTTTGCTAGGGGTTTGATTGAAGGGGAAGGGAAAAGAGAATTATATTTTTTTCATTAATATTTTTACTTGCAATTTCAGATTTTTCATCGGAAACACCCAAAGACAGAAAAGAAAAGAGGTTAAGAGAGGTTAGGAGAGGTGAAAAAAAATTATTAATTATGATGTCTCTCCAATAACTTTTCTTCTATTTTTCCATTTTTATTATCAAGTCTTAACAGGAATATCTTAAATTAAATTAAAAACATATTGCAACTTGATAAAGAAGATTATTGGCTTTGCCTAAGAAGATATTGCTGTCACTTCGTGTTCATAAATTTTTTTAAAAACATATATTAATATTGCACTGTAAATATTAGATAAATTATAAAATGGTTTGAAACTTGATATGAGAATTTAAAGAAAAAAAAAAACTTGAGAGAATATTTGATTGATTAAACAAAAAAGTGAGACGCAAAAGGATAAATTAACACTTCGATGTATTCAAAAGATATTACGAAATGTATATTAAAAACAAAGGCCCTATTTGGGTTAATTTGATTGATTTTTTTTTTATTTTTTTTATTTTTTTGACGGTCTTTTTTTATTATTTGTTTAAAAAAATTTATTTTTTCGATCTATTTTGATAAAATAAACCAAAAAGCTAAAACAAAAATTTAATCAGATAATGATATATAATACACTCTTTTTTTTTTTGTGGTTCAATAATATTAATTTTTATGATATACATTTTGAAGTGATTTTTGTTATTGTAGCTCTTATTTTGGTGGTTGCAAGAGTGTTAAATTTTATTATATACATTTTAAAATTTTTTTATCATGTTATATTATGTTTTTTGAAATATTTTTTCTATTCTCAATTATTTTATGTAAAAAATATTTAATTTTTATTATTCACATCGTTGTTACTTAGTTGTCACCCTTCTTCATGTTAATTTTTATTGTTATTAAGTTTTAATTGTATTAAGAGCATTTAAAAAAATAATTAATTTTAATTAATTTAAATTATTTTAAAAATATTTTTAAGTACGAATTATACCTTATTCTTAATAATCCCTACACAAATACGTGGTCTGTATTGAAAGAGGACAATGTCAGAAATAATTACTCGTGAATGGTCCAGAGTCCTAAGTCAACATAGTCATGGAGGGAATAGTTACTCGTGAATGGGTCAAGGGTCCTAAGTCAACATAATGTAATTTTTAGGAGTAGAGAGTGCTTGCTATGAGGTAGCTTACAACAGAGTTGCTGTGATTTTAAATGTATTTTATTTGAAATTTTAAATTTTAATTAAAACTTTTTATTATGTTCAAATCGTTGAGTAGTTAATTTTTTAAAAAAATTAGTTCAATCGGATATTGTTACTTTTATGATCTGAATAAATTTATTTGACAGTTTATTCTCAAAATATTATAAATTAATTAATATTTTTAAGGATAAATTATACTGATTCTCCTAAAATTTTTGATAAAAACAGAAATTTTTTTCTGTAGTTTTAAAAATTACACTAACAACCCATCAGGTTTAATTTTAACATTAAAGAGACTCCAACCTTTATAATTCCAGTTCAATTTAACGGAAACCACCGTCCCACCCCAAAATCGCTGTAAAATCGTCTTCAAAACCACAGTTTACCACAAAACCACCGCTCATAAACCACTAGTTCCTTTCCCCAAAACCACCAGCCGCAAACCACCAGCCACTCCCCACC
>JAOTRH010167434.1:0-12556 GCA_034768845.1 Heliamphora exappendiculata
TGGGTGATTTTGAGAGAAACAACAGAGATGAGAGAGATAGAGATAGTTAGAGAGTAAGAGAGAGACGACAGAGGGAGAGAGAGAGAGAGAGAGAGAGAGAGAGAGAGAGAGAGAGGGCAGAGAGCAGAGAGAGGGACGGCGGTGGCATGGGTCAGTGGCAGTGGCAGTGTGGGGGATCGACGGTCGGCGGTGAGGGAGGTAGGTGGCTGCGATGAGAGTTTGTAGAGGTGGTTTTGAGGTGTGGAGGTGATTTTTGGGGGTGAGGGTAGTTTTGGGGCTGAAAGTGATTTTGGGGGTGATTTTGAGGTGTGGGGTGGTTTTAATTGTGATTTTGGGGTGTGAGGTGGTTTTAAGGGTTTGAGAAGCTGGTTTTGGGAGGTGGTGGTGGTTTTTTGGGGGTGAAAATAGTTTTGAGAGTGGTTTTACAGTAGAGTGGTTTTGATGGTGGTCTTGGAGTTGTGATGGTAATTTTTAATAAAAATTTTAACAGTTGAGATCATTTAATGTTAAAATTAAACTTAAAGAGTATTATTTTTTAAATCATATAAAAAAAATTTATTTTTATCAAAAAAATGATAAAAAATTAGTGTAATTTATCCTAAATTAAACTGTATACCAATTTTTGTTTTAATTTACTAAACTGGTGCGGTAATTAATCATCTATTCCTAGGGATACGACGCTGACATCAAGATCAAGATTTGCATACGAAATTACTGCCATGTCCCTACTCCTGCGCTGCATCACTAATCACTAGGTCAGTAGCCGGTTGATTCATTTGGATGATGTGTTAAACAATCGGCGGCATGTTTGGAATGACGAATTACTTAAAATTAAATTGAATTAAAAAATACATGAGTTTAAATTTTAAAATTTTTCTCATTAAATAATTGATTCTACATTTACATAGCAGTACTAGAAATAATAATTTGGCAAATATCTCATTAGTAATACTTTATCTATCGTATTAATAATATCAATCATTGATATTATTAGTAATAGGGTTTGTTTGACATAGTTTTTAAGTTAATTTTTTTGTAAAAAAATTAATTTTTAAACTACACTGTTTAGTTTTTAAAAAAAATTAATTAACTTATATTTTTATTTCTTAATCTAAGAAAAAAAACTAATACATATTTCAAACAGTTTAACTTTTTTAAAAATAAATTTACTATAATACATTTACATAAAAAGTCAACCATACTCATAAAGATAAAAAAGACTCTGTCAATACCCCAAACACTACAACTTAAAATTTTAAAATAAAAATATTTTACATATTTCAATAAAAAATGAAAAAACAAAAAAGATACTACAAAAAATTATTTTAAACAATCTAACTTTTATTTATTTATTTATTTTTTAAAGTTAAATCTCTTAAAAGTCAAATTTTTTAAATATTCCAAATAAGCACTTAGACTCCAAATTATCTTTCTTTCCCACTTAACAGTTAAATTTAATTTTACAATTCTTATTTTTTATTCTACTCTAATTAATCATAAATTATGAATTTTTTAATGTACACATAATTTATTCTAATATTAAAAAAATATTTAAGACTCACAATATTATATATATATATATATATATATATATATATATATCTTATTCATCCAATTTCATTCAATTTCATCCATAATACCAAACGAGCGTTTAAAATAAGTTGACAAAACCTCCTTAAAATGTTTAAAAATTTAGCTTTCAAGAATTTTAGTTTTAAAATTTTTTTAAAAAATAAAATGCTTGAATTAATTTATTTAAGTATTTTTTTTATTTTTTAAATAAATATTTAATATATTTTTATTTTTAACTTTTAGACTATAATGTTTAGAATAATTGCACAATTTTTTATTTTTAAAATAAAATTAATTTTTTAATTCAACGTACTATATAGTCCTTTACTCAAGCAAAAAGTTAGAAGCCTAGTTTGAGGTGTCTAAAAGTTGAGTTTTAAGTGGTTTCAATTTCTTTAGAAAAAAGAGAAAAAATATTAAATTGTTTGGGATTTTTTTTGTAAAAGTTGTTTTTTATTAACATGTCAAATATGCCTTTTATTTTTATTTTTTTAAAGTTTTAGTATTTGAAATATTGGCACAATTATTTTTATTTTTGTCAAAAGAGTTAATTTTTTAATTGAAAATATTATTATCATTTTACTCCATAAAAAAAAGTTAGTATTTGAAACGTGTATAAATTTCTTTAAAAAAATAGTGGCCTTTTAGAGATGCCATACATGACTTTAAAAAAATTATTTAAAAAACGAGCTTTTTGGAGATACAAAACAGGGACTTGTTTAGAATGTGTATGTGCATTATTTTAGAAAAAAAGTAAAAAAATAATGAATTTTTTTAGAGATACCAAATACACTAGTTTAAAAACTAACTCTTTAAAAAAAATCAGCTTTTTAAAAATTCTAAACAGGAGCAAAGGTTTGGATAATGAGTAAAAACATATTAATATTTATACAAAATGCAATAATTTAGAAAATAACTTTTAAAAAAAACTAAGTTTTCAGAGATTCTAAACAGGAGCAAAGGTTCGGAATCTTGGATAATAAGTAAAAATATAATAATATTTATATAAAATAAATTGATATAAAAACATATTTTTTTAAAAATAGATGTTTCTTAATTTTAAAAAGTTATATAAAAAGTTAAAAAATTATAATAGAATTATAACTTTTTATTTATTATCTAACTAGAATCAAATAGAATGTGGTTAGGAGTATCTTCAAAACATAGACCGCTATTAAAAGTTGATAGAATCTTTTTGGGTACAAATTTATTGCAATAATATTATGTGCACACAACTAATTATAGATTTGAAGGGATATGGGCCCATAACGGTTGGCCCATATGACCCAAGTTCATGCCATACTCAGCAAGTCTCGTCTTGACCCAACGAGGTACTGCCCTGCCGCAAAGACCACCTCGGTACGTATACGACCGAGGTAAGTGCATAGGCACACGGACAACGGTTTTGGCCGCGACTCAATGGTCGAGCTCTGGCACATTTTAATGCGCAATTTGACCTCGAAAGATGGGCATTAATTGCGACAAGGTCTGATATGGCAGGCATTGAATGCGACTGACTTAAAACGCCACGCGTCGAAGGAGCTCAATCGAGAGAACGGCCGAGGTAGGGAAGTGAGGTGATGTGATGATAAGAAGACCGTCGCCGCCGTCAATTCTGCGGCGAGGACAGAGGAGGTGCCAACTGGGAACAAGGGTTTTGCCGGGTGTGTCAGAAAAAGTCCAGATAAGTCAGAGAAGCTAATCATGACCCTCGAAAAGAGAGAAGAAAGAGTGTTCCCACTATATAAGGAGGGGGCAAACCGTAAGAGAGAGAGAGAGGGGGGTACCTCTTATGCGTACATCCCAGTTTGGTCGAGGATCTCCTCTATGAAATTTACGATGGTATTTGCGGAAGCAACACAGGAGGGAGGTCGCTGGTGTATCGGGCTATCACTCAGGGGTACTGGTGGCCCTATATGCAGAAAGATGCACAGCAGTATGTAAGAAAGTGTGAGAAGTGCCAACTCTTCTCTCCTCTTATCCACCAGCCCGCGGGGAAGCTAAACCCACTTACTAGCCCCTGGCCGTTCGCACAGTGGGGTTTGGATATAGTCGAATCCTTCCCTAGAGCAGCGGGGAATAGAAAGTTTATGGTAGTGGCAACGAACTACTTTACTAAGTGGATCGAGGCCGAACCACTCACGAGCATACAGGAGGTCGATATGAAACGGTTCGTGTGGAAGAACATTGTGACGCGCTTCGGGATTCCCCGCGCGCTTATTTCGGACAACGGCACCCAATTTGACGGACAGTTGTTTTGTCGATTCTGTGCCGAACTAAATATAGCATTCTACAATTCTACCCCCGCGTATCCGCAGTGCAATAGACAGGCGGAAGCCTCAAACAAAACTATCTTGGCAGGACTGAAGAATAGGCTGGAAAAAACAAAGGGGAGGTAGGTGGAAGAGTTGCCCCATGTCTTATGGGCCTATCATACTACGCCTCGACGCTCGACCTGGGAGACTCCGTACTCCATGGCTAATGGCACTGAGGCAGTGATAGCTCTGGAAATAGGTCTCCCAACAATGACGTCGAACGACTTCGATTCTGGGCGAAATGGGGACTTGCTCGCCAGAGACCTAGACTTAGTAGAAGAACGCAGGGAGGAAGCGCTGTTAAGGATAAGCTCCTACCAACGTGAGATGAGCCGAGAATACAACAAGAGAGTCAAACCAATGGGGTTCGTCCTCGGTGACCTGGTCTTGAGGAAAGTTATGGGAAACACGAAGGTCCTGGGAGAGGGGAAATTGGGTCCGAATTGGGAAGGGCCATTTATGGTTAAAGCAGCTGTCGGGGCAGGAGCTTATTATCTTCGGGACGTGGAAGGAAAAGATGTACCGAGGCCATGGAATTCTTCCAACTTAAGGGTTTTTTACCACTGAGCTAGTAATCCATCTCGTGTCTTGTGAACATCAATGAAATCATCTTGCTTCTATATCTGTTTTCCATTCGCAGGGTTTCTAACAACACCCCTCGAAGGAGGCCATCTCGGCCTGAGGATAGGATATCCTCTCAAGAGCTATCCTGCTATCAGGGTTTCTAACAACCCCCCTCGAAGGAGGCCATCTCGGCCTGAGGATAGAACATCCTCTCAAGAGCTGCCCTACTCTCAGGGTTTCTAACAACCCCCCTCGAAGAAGGCCATCTCGGTCTGAGGATAGAACATCCTCTCAGGAGCTGTCCTGCTCTCAGGGCACAACCCCCCTCGAAAGGAGGCCATCTCGGCCTGAGGATAGAACATCCTCTCCAGAGCTGTCCTGCCCTCGGGGTTTCTAACAACCCCCCTCGAAGGAGGCCATCTAGGCCTGAGGATGGAACATCCTCTCAAGAGCTGTCCTGCTCTCAGGGTTTCTAACAACCCTTCTCGAAGGAGGCCATCTCGGCCTGAGGATAGAGTATCCTCTCAGGAGCTGTCCTGCTTTCAGGGTTTTTAGCAACCTCCCTCGAAGGAAGACATCTAGGCCTGAGGACAGAACATCATCTCCAGAGCTGTCCTGCTCGCAAAGTTTAAAACAACCCCCCTCGAAGGAGGCCATCTCGGCCTGAGGAGAGAACATCCTCTCAAGAGCTGTCCAGCTCACAGGGTTTTTAACAATCCCTCATCGGAAGGAGACCAATAAGACAAAAGAGAGAAAAAAAAAGGTAAGAATGAGGTAAAGGAAACACGCTATCACCAGCGATGGAAAGAGAACATTCTCATTAGATAAATAAAACGAGTACAAAGTGGGGAAGCCCAGCCTTACAGAGGTCAAAACGGTTGAAGCGTTCCATGAAGAAAAGATAAAATACAATAAAATAAAAATAATAACATTGCAACAGTTATTGTGGGGCAGTGTCCACTACTTCAGCCCGACCATCTCCATCCTCTACCTCCTGCCCGTCGTCCTAAATTTTCACCACCTCTTCTCTGTCAAAGGCGTGACGGCTGGTGGCCGTGTCTTGCATATCGCCGAGGCGAGGAAGAGGTAATTCTGGGGGGAGTTCAAGATCCGTGGGATCCACTTCGGTAATCTGCTCATCGATGGCCGCCGCAGCTTCGATGTCGGTTGGGGGATCGCTCCAAAGAGGGGAGCTTAGGGGCACCCCAGCGCGTTCGAGGCCTTGTTTGTAGCCTAGAGCCATCAATTCGGCTATGATGCTAAGTACCTCCTTCGTTAGATGAACACCGCACTCGTCCCAGCCTTGTTGCCAGAGCTGGTCGTCGCGCTCAGTCCTTACAGCTTCGAGGTCGGCAACAATTTTTCATTGGGTCTCGACCTCCGCTTGAGCTGTAGCTATCATATTGCGAAGTTTGGTATTTACCGCAATGATGGTGGTCGCCTCCTCTTTGGTCTTCCTCAGCTCCTCATTGGCCTGGTTTCCTTCTTCCTCGGCCACCTTTAAGCAGGATTCCAACCCTTTTAGAGCAAAGGCATTGCGTGCCAAGTCCACCACCAAACGTTTGGCGTGTTTGGTGGATTGTGCAAGTGCCTTGCCTAACTTCTTTGTCTCCCTGGAGACCTCGGCAAAGCGATCATGCAGCACAGTTACTGTATGGAGTTGCTTACAAAAAAAAACAACAACAAACAAACAAGTGAACATACATATAAAGACCGAAATAAGTAAAAGTAATAAGATAAAGGAGCATACTAGTCACTTACCCCGACGCCAAGCTGATATACACGTTCAAAGAGAGTGGGAAGGTTCACTCTGGAATGGTTTGCAATGTCCGCAGGGAGGGCCATTCCTCTGGCAAGACATTCTACGATGCTGCCGACCTTAGAAGAATCGCCAGTGTGGAGTTGGCGGCCCTGAACGATGAACTCAGGGAGCCAAGGAGTGGGGGCAGTGGCCAGAGATTCCCCTTCCTCGGCTGGGATAGCCTTGGCAATGGCAATGGCAATGGAGGTGCCATCTCCACGGACGAGACGGCGGCATTGAGGGAACCGAGCATCAGTCGGAGACACTGAGCGGGGGCGAGTTTCACCCACATCCACTACCTGCTCACGCGGAGGGCTCTGAACTGTTGGTGGAGGTGGCGGAGGAATCTCCAGCACCGTCTTGCACGGGAGTGGGGTGCTGATATCCTGACGGCTGAAGTGGCGGAGGTGCTTGCACCTCCGCGACCGAGGATGGCTGCCCTGATGTTAAAAGTTCGTTGGCGTGGCATCTCTTCTACTTCTTCTTCCGGCCGAGGTGGAGAGTTTTGTACTGGTGGTATCGGAGGGAGTATTTCTTGTTGCCGAACTCCCCTGTGGCGTATAACTCTCCGGTAGCTCGGTATGTAGTCGAGCAGGTCTGGGGCCGAGCGGGATTTGCGGATGTGCAAGCAGCGCTGAACTTCACCAAAGTTGGCCCGTCTCTTTTGTTGTTTGGCAAGAGAGGCAGCTGAAAAAGAAGAACAGGCAAACTGTTATGAAAACTGTTATTCGTAGTAGTGGAATATAGACACATATATAAAAGAAAAGCCGAAATAAAGAGGAAGCCGAACCGACCTGGACTCCCTGGTACCCGTGGAATTGAACAGCCAACAATTTCAGCACGGTTGGCCTGGAACTTGAAGTCACCTCCCACTAGTATGAGGTCATCGCCGTGCTTGTCCGACTCGAGGAGGTCACACACCATTTGCTGCGCGACGCTCCGCTGGCGGAGATAGTACAAGTTCTCGTTGCCAGCGATGGTGTAGTAGTGGAAAATCTTAGCGACGCCAAGGTTCAACTCATAATGCCGGTTAATCTTGGCCACCCCTATAACGACCCGAATGAAATTTATGGACACTTGGCGTGGGGTAAGGCGGCATGTGGCCAACATCTCCCTCAGGAGAGGATTAGCCGAAAAGCGTACCCCAGCCTCCACTATGACGGCTATGGGGAACTCTACCTCGTTTTCTCTGGGGTGAAAAGGCGATCCAGAGATGTTAGGGTCACAATAGCGAACCGTGACAGAGGGAGGGATATGGTATTTTGCCCTAAAGGCAGCCATAGCAACAGGGGTGTTAACTTCATTTACGATTTTCCCCTTTCTTGCCATGACGACGGGGTAGGGAGAGGAAACTAGGGGATAGAGAAAGAAAGGGAGACCAGGGGCGCTAAAGAAGAGGGAACCCTGACTAGAGACCGTGCGGAGGGAGGATGAGAAGAACGAAAATAAAAAAGAAGAAGAGAAAGAGAATGGGAGCAAGTAAACTTACTAGTAACAGAATAATGCCCGCAGGGAGAATGGCAGAGAGCTCCAATGGACTCTAACGTTGACAATAAGGTTTCATCGTCGTTGATGGAGTCAAGGGAAGAAAACGCATCAACGACTATGTGTGACAAATGAGGGCACCAGAAAGGGAGGTAAGGGACGAGGATCTCCGTTATATACATAAAGATCCCCTGCATCAAGTGCCAATGGTCGCTTTGGGAGGACCAAAGGGCGCCTGCCCACCCTCGGGAAGGCGCGAAGCACCTTAAACGGGACCAAACGCATTCTGACACGTGGCATGGAATGATTAGCATTTTAAATACTTTAAAAACTGACGACGGCGGTGCAGTAAATGAAAAGGGGAACGGTTCAGCTCCCCTCGAGCTAAGCCCGAGGAAAGCTGAGAGGCAAATGAAGGGATATGGGCCGAGGTCCATAACGGACGGCCGATGACCCAAGTCCATGCCATACTCGGCAAGTCTCGTCTTAACCCGACGAGGTACCACCCCGCCGCGAAGACCACCTCGGTACGTATACGACCGAGCTAAGTACACAGGCACACGGACAACGATTTCGGCCACGACTTGATGGTCGAGCTCTAACACATTTAACGCTCGATTTGACCCCGAAAGATGGGCATTTATTGCGACAAGGTCTGATATGATAGGTATTGAATGCGATTGACCTAAAACGCCAAGCGCCAAAGGAGCTCGATCGAGAGAACGACTGAGGTAGGGAAGCGAGGTGATGTGACGATGAGAAGACCGTCGCCGCCGTCAATTCCGCAGCGAGGACAGAGGAGGTGCCAACTGGGAATAAGGGTTTTGCCGGGTGTGTCAGAGAAAGTCCAGATAAGTCAGAGAAACTAATCATGACCCTCGAAAAGAGAGAAGAAAGGATGTTCCCACTATATAAGGAGGGAGCAAACCGTAAGAGGAGGGGGGGGGGGAGAATTATTTCCCGAATATCTAAAGTAGCAGCTTCTACTTAATGGTTTGGATTCCGTTCATCTACTAACTTTACTGTCGGAGGGGCGTCCGGCAGTCCGCCACCGGCTAGTTCACGTGTGTTTATTTTTGCAGAGGCTACTTCATCAGCATGATCGATCGGGTTGGATCCAATTCAATAAATTCAATCTACGGGCATTCCCCGTACAAGATTAATCATAAATATTAAATTTTAATCATTTATTTGTACTAAATTTTATAATACTTATTAATTTATTAATTTTAATATAAATAAATGAATGGGATAAACTTTTGCAATTTTTATAATTAATTATCTATTTACAAAATATTTCTAAATTTATTAATATATGGTTGATCCGTTTGCACAGCAGTGTCAATTGTTCGGAGGCCTAGATATCCTGTTAGTGAAAAAAAAATACTAATCACCGTTGGGCGGTGAATAATGATATTAAAAAATATATTGATATATGTAAAATTGGTTGGTCTCACATTTAAATTTGTATTGATATTTAAAAAATTATTTTTATTATTCTATTAAGATCCTAATTGGTAATTTTGGCATTTTACCTAAAAATACCAAAAAGCTAAAGTTGCTTATTTAGCAAAAAAGTAAAAAAATAAAATAAATAAAAAATTAAATCAAAACATAAACTTTCAGAATATTTTACTCAAACTCTCACTATTTTTTAAATATAATAATGTTACTTAATCATAACTTATTTACCATCATTACTAATTATATATAGGGTAAATTACACGTTCAGTCATTGAATTTAAAGATAATAACACAGATATCTCCTCTATTCTCTAAAATATCACTCCAATATTTTATATTTTTATTTTTGAAATACTTAAGTTTAAAAATTAACTTCCGTTAACTTTTCAAACAAAAATACCGTGAAACAGTTTTTTGATTTTTTAGTTTTTTTTAATTAAAAAATCTTATTTTAAAATTTTTAATTAAAAAATAAAAAATTACTAAATACAAAAATAAGTAATATAAAATTTAATTTATTAATTTATTTTTATTTTTAAGTTTTTAATTTTGATAAAAAAAACTTATTTTATCAATAAGTTTTGATAAAATAACATAAAATTTTTGATAAAATAAGTTTTTTTATCAAAATTAAAAATTTAAAAACAAAAATAAATTAATAAATTAAATTTTATGTTACTTATTTTTGTATTTAATAATTTTTTATTTTTTAATTAGATATTTCAGATAATAGAGTGGGTGTTAGTGTTATTACCCTTAAATACATGTGATATATGTGTAATTTATCTTTATATATAATTGTTAATATCAAATATATAAAAATGTAAAATTTTCTATTTTGAACATAAAATAAAAATGCTAACTTTTTACCCAAACAATTAGTTTAAAAAAACTAACTTAAAAATTAAGTTACCAAATAAACGATTTTAAACTCAATTTAACATTTTAACTAAAAACATAAAAAAATAAATATAAATTAATTTTTAAGCTATAGTTGTCAATTGGGCCCCATTTAGTTAGCTTTACAATTAGTAAAAATAGATTTGTTCATCTCTTTTGTAGATGGTTAATAAAACTTTTTAATTTTTTATTAATTCAAGTTGTGAATTTTATTGCTAAATATATATTAAATATTATTATTATTTAAAATAATAGGAGAGTTGTATTATTCACTCTTGTTTTGTTTTTGTCCATTGAATTATCAAAACTATGTTTGAGATAGTTTTTTGTGATGAAATAAATATAATAATTATGATCGTTTTTTGTTAAAATTAAAAAAGTTTATTGAAGACAAAAAAATTAAAACCACATTTTCTATTTTTATTTATCTTTTAATTGGTTAATTAAATTTCTTTACCTTTCAAATTATTTATAACGAGAAGAAATTTTAAAATATGCCTACTGAGATTAGTATTTAAAAATTTATTAAAAATAAAAATAACTATATAAAAACGTATTCCAAAGAAAAGATAAGTTTTTCTCAAAGAAATTCATTAGAAATTGTTATCATGCCAAGTGTCTGTTTGGGATATTTTAAAATTTTATCTTTTAAAGAAGTTTAATTTCTTTTTTTAAAAATAGAGAAATAAAAAAGTTAGATTATTTTAGATAATTTTTTGTATTTTTTTACTTTTTATTAAAATATCTAAGGTGCTTTTATTTTTAGTTTTTAATGACCCGATTGGAAAATAGGTTAAAAGCTATTTTTTTGTTTTTTTTTTGTATTTTTAGCTAAAAAGCTAATTTAAATTCAAAGTAGATTGTTTAGTAATTTAACTTTTAAACTAGTTTTTTTTTAAGTTGGCGGTTTGAGTAAAAAACTAACTTCTTATTTTTTGTTCAAAGTTAATAAGTTATGAATAAATGGTATTATTATATATTAGAAGTAGTGGGAGTTTGAATAAAATATTCTGAAAGTTTGTATTTTAATTTGATTTTGTAATTTCTTTTGTCTTCCTGCCAATTGTGCAATTTTAATTTTTTGATATTTTTAGTCAAAAAGCTAATGTTACCAATTAGAACCTAAGTTATAGTGTTTAAAATTTTGACACGATTTTTTGTGTGTTAAATGGTTGACTTTTTAAGTATGTGTATTATAATAATTTTATTTTTAAAAAAATATAATGTTTGGAATATGTATTAATTTTTTTTTCTTAAATTAAAAAATAGAACAAATCTTTATTTTTATAAAAAAACTAACTTAAAAAGTTATTCTAAACAAGCCCTAATTAGGTAAAGTGCTGTGTGACGCTTGATGACGCAACATTTATCACACCATCCGTCATTTGTATTAAACTAGGTATAATCTATGTCAGGAGGTATTATTGTTATTTTTTAAAAATTATTTAATTATTTACAATGACGATTGATGTTATGAAAAATAAAAAATATATCAAAAAAATAATAGTGACAGATTAATAAATTATTTAAATATTTAAATTAAATAATAATAAATTAATTAAAAATATATATACAATTATCATATCTTAATTGATAGTTATACTTGAATTAAATAATAATTAATTAAAAAGATAAAAACTCAACGAACTTTATCTCACTGTTGAATTATTTAGAAAAAATAAAAAATTTTAAATCAATAGATACGTGTTACATCAATTATTGTAACTTGTTATATAGATTAATGGATATTGGTAATTCGGACGCTAATTTTTTTTTTATAATGAAAAAAGAACTTTGAGGAGTAAATGAGAAAATGGATATATTTAATGGGGTGAAATGTAAATTTACACTTCAAAATATGAATCACAATAATGAGCTCTGTTTGGCATATTCAAGTAGTGTCTAGCGTCTTTAAAAAGTTTATTATTTTTTAATTATTTTCTAAAGAAAAAATACTTATATATATTTCAAATGTTTTAATTTTTTTTGAGTAAAATAGTGCTAGTATCGTAAATACTATATCTTAAAGCAAAAAATAAAAATATTTTGAAAACATGAAATATATTATCTTAAATAATTGGGTAAATTACACCGATCTCCCTTGTGATTTTTAAAATGTCATTAACCTCATATCTAGTTTAGTTTTTGCATCAAATTAGTTCAACTGTCACTATTTTCGTTAATTTTAACGAAAAAATTATTTAAAAATAAAACATTATTTTTAATTATTTTTTGTGATTGAAATATTTTATTTTTATAATTAGAAAATATTTTTTATTTATTTTGATTTTTTAATTAAAAAAACAGTGTTACTATTTTTTAGAAAAAATAAAAAAAATTATTTTCTAATTATTTTTATTTTTTCTAAAAAATAAATATTTTTTAGAAAAAATAAAAATAAAATAAAAAATATTTTCTAATTATAATAATAAAATGTTTCAAACACAAAAAATAA
>JAOTRH010167445.1:0-12556 GCA_034768845.1 Heliamphora exappendiculata
TTATGAATCATAAATTTTATTTTTTATTTTCTATTTATATTATTTTGTATTATAAAATTATCAGTAGCTTAGAATAACATTAAAATTGTTATAATTTAAAATAAATTAAACAAAAAAATAGAAGGATTTAATCTTGAGACCAAAGACATGCAAATAAAACTAACTTACCACTTGTCCTTCATCTAAAATCATTTACAAAAAAAAAACTTAAAATATATTTATATTAAATTTAATTAATACAAATAAAGTCCTAAATTTTAACAAAAAATTGAAAATCCTAAGTAGCGGCCTTGCTCGCCTACCTTTAGGGCCGGCCCAGTTCATACAATATGTAATGTGTTCACTAAAGATGGCCATCATAATATTCTGGAAATAATTTTCACACTCCTTTTTTGTACAAAAAAATTATTTTATTTTTTGTTTTTTGGCATGTGAATTTACAAAATAACCCTTACTTTTTTCTGTAAAAGTGTATTCATTAAATTACCCTTATATTTATACATATATTATCCCGTATGGCTAATTTGCTTGTAAGTAAATTTGACTAAGTTGACGAAGTTAATTTTTTCGTCTTTAATAAACTTTTTTCATTATTTAGTCAAATTTTTATACTTTTTAGATTTCTCTCATTGAGATGAGTCGAAAAAATAAAAAAATTTGATCAAAATATAAAAAAATTAAAAAAAACAAAAATAAGTAAAAATATCAAATCAGTGAATTTATAAGTAAAATAAACAAATAAACAAATAAGCAAGATATGCCAAACGGGGCCATAATTAAGCTCCAGTTGCAGGCGGTCGGGGCATTGGGGCACCGACCAGCATCGAGGAACCATTTATCCATAGCTGTGCTTGACGCGAAAGCGCAAGTGGTTGCAGGGTTAAATCACTAGCTGTTCGGCAGAAATTATCTGTCTTCTGGGTGGTTAATTTACAAAGTGGAGCACCCACAATTAGCCCTCGTTTGGCAATCTATTTAAAATTAATTTAAATTTGATTTTTTTATTTTTTGATTTAAAAGTTTAAAAAGTTAAAAAGTAAAAGAGTCTCATTTTTTAACTCAAAAACTTTTAGTTTTTTTTTTTGCTTTTACATATTTTTTTAAATTTTTTTCAAAAGTATCATAATATTTATTATACACATTTATTTTTTATAAAAATTATATTTTTAAAATTTATTCATCAAAATCTATCAAACAATATCTATATTGAATATAAAATTATTTAAAAATAAATTTTAAAAAATTATAACAATTTTAAATAAAAAAATTTATCTTTTGACTTAAAATCATTTTAAGCCTTTGGCTTAAAAATTACTCATTTTTCAACTAAACGAAAATTTTGGCATTTTGACTTAATATTTGGGCTAGTTTTTTTTTTAACTTTTAGTTTAAAGAAAGTATTTAAAAAAATTCACTCGTTTAGCTTCCTATTATAAATAATTAATTTTTTTTTACATCTTTTTACATCTATTTTTTTATGAAAAAATGTCATAAAATTAAAAAATTTATAAACAAAAATTAGCCCAAACACAAGGTTAAAGTGGCTTAAAGCTTTGCTCTCTTTGTAATCTTTGCTCTCTTCTTTCTTGGGGACTTAACTGCAGCGGTAATACGTTCTTGTACATGATTCTCAAAGAAATCTCGTCGTCTTAGCACTGAAATGCTATCAATTGGAGCCTCATTCCTGATCTCCTTGGTAAGTTTTTCTTCTTTCTCTGGGTTCCATTTCTTTGATTTTATCTGCTTTTAAAATAGATGAATTTTTTTTTATTTTCTTGATTGAAGAAATTGAGTTTAAAATCTGTTGTCAAACGAACTCTTAGTAAATACTTTATTTATTATTTCTGAGTTCTTATTTTTTTTAATTTTGGATGAACTGATTAAATATGTTTAAAATAATATTTTATTATTTATATTGTTTGCTAATAATATTATCTTAGTTGGTGAGACTCGAAATTGAGTTAATGTTAATTAAGTTAGAAATGTAAAAAAAAAAAAAATTAAAGTTGAAAGGATTTCGAGTAAGGAAGAATAAAATTTAATATATAAAATATAATTTTAATAGTAATACGAGTATTAATAGTAAAAAAGTAAATATTTAAAATCAAGATATACCTAAGAGTGAATATTTTCGTTATTTAGGTTCTATTATTAACAAAAATTGAGATATTATAAATAATGTAATCCATATAATCAAAATCGATTGTCTTAAGTGGATGAGTGTTTTTAGCGTTTTATGTAATCAATAGATACCTACAATTTTTTTTTAAAAAAAATCTTATAAAATAGTTACTAGACAAGCAATTTTATATGAGGCAGAATGATGAGCTGCAAGGAAATATCAAATAAATAAGACAATAGTACTTAAATGATAATGTTAAGATGGATGTGTGCTAAAACTAGAATAAAAGATAAAATTAAGAATGAAAAAATTTGTAAAATAGTAAGTGTCGCACCAATTGAGTATAAATTAAAAGAAAAATAAATTAAGATAATTTGAACACATACAATATAGATGAATTAATGCAATAGTAAAGAAAAATAACAAGATTATGAATAATAAAAATATTAAAATGAGTGATAAACGTAAATTGAAATGAAATGTCGTATTAATAAATTAAATATACGAACTTTTTGAAACTAACTAAACATACGATTCTTAACAGAATATAATGACTTAAAATAATTTATATAAACAACCCCAATTAATTAGGACAAAATCTTAATTTAGTTTGATTTAATATCAGATAGTACAGTCTTTGTCGATCTAACCTGTGAAAATTAAAAGACATTCAATCAAATCACAAGAACTTGGTATTCTTGTATGATTATTTTAGCTGTTCTATTCTCATTTGAATCGGTTTAGCCATAACAAGTTGAAGGATAATAACAATTCAGGGGACAGGAAAAAGATAGAAATTTCTCATTATTTTCCCAAACGACCCGGGTTTTTTTCCAGACTTGGCACACACAGAGAGAGAGAGAGAGAGAGAGAGAAATTCACAGTGTAGGAGCAGCATGGTGGACTTCATAGGGGCTGGATAAATACTTGGTTTGGTAAGTTTTAAAGTACATGAATATAACTGTGAACCCACCACCACACATGGAGATCACATGGCTACAGAGATCCAAAATCCCAAGGGGCCTGGCACCCTGTCTGGTGTAGAGAAGAAGATGTGGGCCCAACCACCAATCAGTTCTCGTTTCAAGCTCTTGGTAGGGTGGTGAGGTAGGGGGGACCTTTACATGGATGGGGCATCCCCATTAATTTGGATCATTGATTGTACAAGACCCAACTCCTATCCTTTCCTTTTCACATTTGGATAACTAAATTCATACAAGGCTGTCCAAGTTTAGTGGTGAGCGGTGCTTTAAATGCGCCGTTCAAATCTTTCAATTTATATTAGTAAATTCTCAATTTTATGTTAAATGATATCTTTTTATAAGTATTTTAGTATTAGCATCTTTAGCGACAAGAATGTGAGAAAATATACCAAAACGCGTGAGAAAAAAACATAAAGTATTCTGGACAATTTTGCCCGAACGAGAGTTCGAACAGTTGAAGATAGTGTCATTCATCCGGACGAGCATTCAGACAATTTTGCCCAGAGACATTTCATCTGAATGGTTTGCGAGGATCAGTTGCCCAAACCTTTAAACCCTAGGGCATGGCAGGCATTATAAAAGGGTGGCTATGAGCAAAAAAAAATGGGAACATACATATTTTGGAGCAAAAGGAAACATAGAAGACGATGGCCAGGGTTCGAAAAATTGCGAGAAGACGAGAATGGTGGCTGGGAGTCAAGCTTTCTTTAGATTTCATGGGGTGTAGCCGTAACATGTGCGATTAGGTTCTTCGTCCTAAAGTTCGATGAAATCCTAGCCAGTTATTTAGATCTTAGTTAGGATTGTAGTTTCTTTTAATATCAGATTCAATTCGTTGTATGATTTTCATAACCATTGAAGCGAGATTATATAACTGTTTTAATATCGTGTTTTATTTCAAACATAAGATAATTTATCATGTGATAGGACGAATCATGCCGGATTTTACACGGACGATTCGTGATAGTCAAGATAGGTTATGTCAGGTTTAGTTAAATATTTTTTTTTTCTTAATCACCTAATTCATACTTGTAGCCAAAATGGGGTTAAGTTAAATTATGAAAAAACTAATAAATCTTAATTGATCTAAACTGCTTGGTTATGCTAAATTCAAAACCCTAGGATATTCTTTTCTCATTAATTAAAGCTTTTAAATTCAGGTTTATTTATTTTCTTTTCTTAGTTAAATAAAATTAAAACAATCAACCTATTAACTAAGTCTGTGTTTGGACTAATTTTTTTGTAAGTTTTTTGGCATTTTTTTAAAAAAAGAGTAGATTTAAAACTATGTGAGAAAAGCCAACTAAGGCCAAATAAGTAGGTTTTTAAGAAAAATTTTAAGCAAAAAGCCTCCCAAAAAAATTAATCCAAACATAGACTAAATAATCAGATTAATATTTTTGGTTGTAAGAAATTGTAATTAAGCATTTTAGTTCATGTTAAAATGATAACTGATGTTAACCACTATTAATTTCAGTCACAAACTAACATCATTTTCAAATACTGACAGTTTTTACTATAAGTTATAATTATTATTTCTTCAGCTATAATCTATAACCTATTAATTTCAACAATACAAAATATCACTAATATATTAAGTGACCGTTAGGGTTTTAGCAAACTCTATGCAAGATCGAAAGCATATAGAAATAATAAAAAATAAAAATAAAATACAAGATTTACATAGTTTATCTAATGAGAAATATATACACAGCTACTGTAGAGTTTTACTATGATGAAAATAATAAGAGATTACAACAAAATTAAATTATGCTACAATATAGATAACTACAATATAGATAACTACAGTTATAAGTAGATAAAAAAATGCCAAAAGTATCCTTAAAACAATTTACCTTGGTGGCACAAGCCACAAACCCCTATCTTCGGGTAAAGGGATGTTATTCCCTGGCAACCCTCCTAACTCGATGTATAGTACCTATCATGCTGCACACAACTCAACAATATCTCACTTTGAGGTTGATATAAATCAGTTTCGAACACCAACAAATCATAAACACAAGTCAAAGTAAAGCAACAATAAACTTTTCTAACCTCAAGCTGGAAGATTAATTGAAATCAAGCACACTTATGCTTCTCAATGGTAACCAACTTCGTTAACATATTCACTGGATTTTCACTTCGACAAATCTTCTCAAGAAACAAAATTTCCTCATCCAAAAGTGAGCGGATGAAATAATATCTCAACTGAATATGTTTGTTCTAAAACAGAACACACTTCTTCGCAAGATAAATGACATTCTAACCATCGTTAAATAGAGCATTGCTTTCTTTCTTCTTATCCAACTCTTTTAGAGAACATTGTAAAATAAATGGAACCTCAAGTACATTTCTCGATGTGCAACATTGATTCGGCTATGCATAACTTAACAATGGTCACTCAATTCGTACCTAATTAATTTGGGATTGAATATTCCAACATCTCTTCTCACATGCAACCACTTTTGATATTTATGATGTGTAGAATCTTTTTACATTTATCATCGTGCATTATTTTTTTTAAGTTTTTTGTTATTGTATGTGTGATTTTTTCTTTTATATTTTGAAACATGTAGAATGAGCCGCGCTCTTATACCATACAAAATTATTGAATTCAACTTAAAAACGTAAACAGTTAAGTAAAAAAATTTTAATATTATATTAAATAATCACCTATTTGTATATAGAGAGAGAAAGAGAACGCATAAAAATATGATATGCATCTTTTTTTTTTCCTCTTCTATTTAATTCGGCTTTGGCTAACCAAACTTTGTTGCTAACTCTCCTTTATTGTCAGGCTTGAGATTCCGGAGTTAACAGTGTTCATAAATAGCCTCATAATCATAGGCTATTGAGCCTATATTTGGTCTAGTTTTTTAAAAAAAAAATTTATTTTAAAATTATTTAAAAAACCTACTTATTTGACTTACTGTTTTAATTAATTAGTTTTTTTATATTTTTTCACATTAATTTTTTTATAAAAAAAGTCAAAAAAATCAAAAGACCTATAAAAAAAAAATTAGGCCAAACACCCCCCATCAGAAATTTCATTTTATGTACCGGGACTAGACTTTATCCACTCATTGCCAAAATTAGACCACGTCGGTATGATTTTGGACATGGCTAACGATGTGACATTGCTCGTGCCTCGTGGCTCAAATGGGCCCAAATAAAATGAGCAGCTACCAAAATTGTGCAAATGAGCAAGGCTATGTTCTACTGTTCCCAATCACAATCTCACATTTACATCCCATTTGAAAAACAAGGAGAGAGAGAGAGAGAGAGAGAGAGAGAGAGAGAGAAAAAAGAAAGAAAAAACAGTTGAATTCCACCTAAATGGTCTTTCGCCATTTACCTTCAACTACCACGATTTTTTTTATTTTTTTAAACCTATTAGCCACGTAACAGTAAAATATAGTATACTCAATTAATAATGAAGGAAAATATAATTTCATTAAATAAGTATTTAATAAATAATTTAATAAGGCAGCAACGAGGAGATTATTAATACAGTGTTTCTAATACAGCATTTCCTTAAGTATTGTATCTCATATTTTGTAAAATTAAATATTCAATTAATACATATTTTTTTCATTAATTGTTGCATTCAAACAAAATTATTTCATATTTTGTAAAATTAAATATTCAATTAATACATATTTTTTTCATTAATTGTTGCATTCAAACAAAATTATTTCTGATCTAATTCTATTTTTAATCTGATCAATTAAACACGCCCATATATAACATTTATTAAAAATTATTTTTTTATCTTTTAACTTACACCTCAAATGCACTTATAAATTTTTACTTGTAATTTCTCATTTTAAATAAACAAATTATATTGTTTGAGGCAAAAAATTTACAGCTATAACAAATATGCAAAATGCTTACGCTTGCAATAAATATTTGTAACATTTATTTTAATAAGTCATAATAATTTAAGCTACACTAAACACCCTCATAAATACTCTTACAATTTACAGTACTTTTGAAATGATTTTTATTTAACAAATAGACATCCAATAAAATATAGTGAAAATTAATTATTTTGTTCCTAAATTTCATTGTCCTGGTAAGAAAACATTTAGCAAATAGTAAAAAATAAGAATTCTTTGAATGCTTAAATGGCTAAGGAATTAATGTTTTTACTGTAACAGTGATCTAAACCACAAGTCCGGTATGTCCTAATTGACAAAGCAACAGCTGAGACAGAATACCCAATTCAACGAATCCTGAATAGATAGATAGATAGATAGAGAGAGAGAGAGATGTAGATGTGACGTTTATGTGGTGTTTTTGAAGAATAAAAAAAATATCGATTGATATTAAAATTTCGTTTGTTTCGACGTAAAATATTTTCTATATAAAATTATTTTATAAAAATTATTTTTTTACTTGTATTTTTTAGTATTTGCTTAAAATTTGAAAAATAAAAACGAAAAATAAGAGTGACAAAAAACGAAAAAAATTTGAATAAAAATTTTCAAAAAGATTCATGTAAAAAAAATCTACCTCTCACTCTCTCATTCTTATCACTCTCTCATTTTTATTTAATATGAGAATGATCAAATGCAGCGAGAATTGAATGAAAGTTCCGAATATGCATTTCAAAATTAGCTTACGAGTTAATTTTTTGTAAATCAAATTTAATCTAATAAGATAAAATATGTTACTAAAAAATATATTTTACATAAATATTATCAACCAAATTAAAAAAATTAAGTAAAATATTTTACTTAAAAATATTTTGCATAAAAACAAACAGAGCCTAAGTAAACCGCCTTTTGTTTCTCACATTCTCAACAAAAGTGAGCCAGTATTATCCCACCCAAAGTACTTTTTACTATATGATTAGATAGGAGTAAGATATTTCGGAACTGCAGAATAATTACTCTAAAGGAACTAAGATACGGTGTACATAGTTCTAAAATCAAATTTAATGTGGATTAGAAAATATGAACACATTCTAGTACGTTGTATGAAAGCTAAAAGGGGAAAGCAAAGACAAAAAACAAAAAATAAAACAAGGTCGATCAAACCCACTTGTAAAACTCAGCCACAGCTGAGAAAGCACACGGATTCCTATCTCATGCGCAAGTTAGATCATCAAAATTTTCAAAGGCCACATTCAGAGCTTAACATAAAAGAATACAAGTCAGTATCATACCATCACAAAATAAAGCAAGAGAGATGCACTAGAATCTGGCAACTGCAAATTAAACAAAGGCATGAGAATTTTACTTATGTTTCAAATAAACATTCATGGGCAAAACCAAATGCTATAATTAGGCACATTCTCTCCGAGGGAGAAACTGATACAACTTAAAAGCCATAATAACGAGTCTGACCTGGCGGTGAAGCACCACCGGGTCGCATGTTAGGCTGACGTGCAGGCTGGGATGCTCCCCGGGGAGGTACATCACTGGGACTCATTTGGCCTCTCTGCATAATGGGTGAGGAAGCGGGAAGAGTTGATGCAGTAGCATAACCTGGAACAGAAGATGGTACGTATGTTTGGCCAGGAAATGAGCTTGGAGCTGACACGAAGTTTGGTCTGCCTGCATGCATGTTTGGATCCCACGAGGGCATTCGTCCCATGGGAGCTTGACCCGACACAGCACCACCAGCAATCTCACTACCCGGAAACATTGAAGAGGCCTGAGGATTTTGCCAAACCGTTGCGGCTGCCGCAACACCGGGAGCCTGATGCATTGCGAGCAAACTTGACTCGGGAATTGTGTAATCTCTACTTTTGTCACTGTATGCCTAAAAAAAAAACTAATCAAATGCAATGAAAAAGATGTCCATGGATAGTAAAATCAAAGGGTGATCAGGTGTCAAGAAAGCATACATTTAAGGACAAATCTTTTCAATCAACAACAGATCCACTTTTCTTGTAACCAAGTCTTTACATTTTTTTGCTCTTAATTTTTCTTCATGAACATTAACTCAAAAACACATTTATACCTTTACATTGAGATCAGTATGACGAGAGTATGATAGATGAAGCTTACAATAGCCACCATCATATATGCAGTGTCCCTCTAAAGCATCTTTGGCAACTGCTGCAGTCGTGACATCTGAGAATATAACAATTAATAAGTCAGTGAACAGGCTAAAGTCAAAAAGCACGCAGAGATAAGTGCAATGACAATCATTCCATAATTGCATGACTAAGGCACGCTAGGTAATGATTAACGCACGCTAATAATCCAAATGATTCATCACTACAAACAAACAAGAGCAGGAAAAAGAAATGTTGGAGAAGGGTGCTGAACGGGGAATTAGAAGAAAACTAGCAGCGCCAAACCTATAACAAAATTTCAACACATTATTACTTACTGATATTGCCTTAAGTCTATCCTAAGTACAAGCTTTTGAGAAGAAAATCAAGTGGAGCAAGTAGCATTCCACTCTCCGTAACAAAAGCTCAAAAGATACTGTGATTCAAAATCTGGGAATAAGTCTGATACAACCAATTCAGAGATCTCAAAGACAGGTGGGGCATCTGTCTGAACCCGCATGGCACATCCAAGATTTTTGTCTGGATGCCTATGTGTCCATTGTTAATACTGACCACACAAAAATAAAATTAAAAATCAAACACCACACCGGTGGTTTCTACAATGTCCCAACCTCCTGCTGCGCCAACATTTTCATTTCATTTTGCAGCACCCCTTACAATCATTTTGAATTGTCTAAATTCAAAACGTTAAGGATGCTAGTCAAACAGCAGAAATGGTAGGGAATGTATTTGCCTGGTGCAAGAACTTCTCTAATAAACCAAGCACGGAAAATGAAGAATACAGAGATTATACTGGAAAGGTGAGGATAAGAGGGCATAAAAATTTAAGTTAATAAATAAGAGGGCACAAAAATTTAAGTCAATAAATAGAACGATACACAAAAGAAAAAAAAAACACAATAACAGCAATAAAAGAAACAAGACTTCTGCAGAGAGAGACAAAAAAACTGAGCTGACGAACACTAAAATCTCCAAGAAATGTGAAAAAGGAACTTTTTTACACCTGCTAACCCAGAAAATGGTAGCAATGTACGTTTTGAAATGCATGTTCTACAACATAGTACACTTTTCGTCCTGAACCAGTGAAACTGGCAATCGACAGAAATTACTCTTTTTCTTCTATTTACTTCTTAATAGTTTCCTTAAAAGTAAAAGAATGAAATATAACGAAACCAAATCTAGAGATGGAAGTTTTGGAGGGACACAATGGAATATAAAAGAGGCATAATGCTTCTAGAAGTTTTTATCCAATTAATTTGAACAATAATAAACTCTTTTTCATTGGATGTCTAATTGTTTGCAAGAAATCTCAACATTTAAAGTGCCTTTGTAAATATTAATTGCTGCTGTTATTGTTCTGCATCCCTTTGCTACATGAGCTGCCTTCGTCTTCATCCCTGTTTCATATTCTTTCCTGCAACTTCTTCCAACTCTGTTTACTTTTCTTTGCTTCTCTGCAGCTTCTTTTCCTACTATACTCATCAGTTTCTCTTTCTTCTCTCTTTTGCTATTGCTACTACTGGCAACCCTCTATCTCCTGATTTCCTCGCTTGACCAGCACCTCACGACTCACCAGGTAATTCATCATCACAGTCAAATGGGAACATGGATCAAGGTTTTGAATCATTTCAAAGCATGGAGCAGGTTTTGAAGCATTACACACTTCTTTAAACTTGAGGATGAGTATTCTCCAACAAGAGAGGTTTGATGTGATATGGTTTGCCAGAAAAGAATGGTGGCCTAATTTATCATTATGTAGTAGTAGGGTCATTTATTGATGCAGGATGATCACGAATGAGCATTTAAGTGTTCACACATAAAGGAAATCTAAGAATCCACACCGAGGGACGAACTACAATTCATACCAATTATAAAGAAAATAATGTTATTCAACCATTCCATAATCCAAATACAAGGCCAAGGGCCTTAATAGACCATTAAAATAACAAAAGATAAAGATAAAAATAAAGATAGCGAGTCCAATCTAAACCAATTCTATCTAAACAAATCTTATCAAAACAAACCAATTCCATTTAAACAAACCTTATGAGAATAGATCTTCCTAAAGTAAATTCTAAACATGATAAATTCTAAAATAATAAACAAAAATTCAAAATGAATAAATATTACAAGATTCAAATATCCGTCATGATCAAACATGAATAAACCATAGAGTAGTCCAATCAATTTCCCATCATTTCTCCCCTACTCAAAAGAACTTGACTCCGACAAGTTCGACATGTGATGAGGCACTAAAAGCTGAGAAACCTCCAATGAACGAACCAACCTCTATGAAGGAAATTTTGCAAAAAACAACTCTTGATGCTAATGGCAGGGCAATCATACTTCTATGAACATATGTCTGAACACATGGGTAATATAAAATACTCAAATGTCCCTTGAGACGGAATTACATTCTACACAAAATAAATGACATTATTAACATATTCAATGAGAAAAATGAGTAAGCTTGCACGAAGATCCAATTTATGGACAAAATAAGGAAGAGAAAAAATTTGGACAAATAGAGAGATAATCGAGTGGGATTGGATTGAAGAAAAATCAATGCCAAAAGATGTAGGGGAAGGATCAATAGATCGAGAGACAAGGCATAATGATCTATCACAAATGAAATCATTGACAATGATCCATCTTAATAGTTCAACTCAGGATGGTTCTCACGAGGTAAGGTCATAGGTGGCTGCTTTTGACAATTGTTGGACGCATTACTGACGCTTAAAATGATAATTGCGTTTGCCAAAGGACTAATATGGACATCCTTGACCAGAAGATCTTGTTGACTAGGCCTCTTTATTTAATTTGCCTGATTTAATTTAGGACAAAATAGGAAGAGTGTGCTTACATGTCCCCTGAGCAGAGGACGTGGGTGATAGGCCTCTATCTTTAGCATCAAGCTTTAAAGGCTTGAGCAAGATAAGTTTTCCATTATACCATATGAGGTAAGTTGTAACAATTTTCCTGTCGTTCAATTGCGCTCACATCATGCAACGAAGGACGACCAAGAAGAACAAAATCACTATGTGGGTGTAATGTCGCACTAAACATTTTTAAAATATAAATAACTCGTATTAATTGATACTGAGCATCTCATTAAGACTAAAGAGGTAGAATTATTGTCCCAAGTTACCTTACGAGACTATGGATATGGCTCAATCACAAATTTTTCTTTTCGAATGCAAGATTCGCAAATAACATTTACAGGAAAATTCTCATCGATTGCAATTTTGCACATTTTTTTGAATAAATAAAAAGTATCATTAAGACCGCCATAAAGCAATAAACGGTATACACGATGTATACCAAGGCAAAAAACAACCCATGCCAGTGCCTCCAATACATTCTGGATGCACAAATCCCCACAAAAGTCTATAAAATAATCAAAACTAAAGGGATACTATCCCT
>JAOTRH010167456.1:0-12553 GCA_034768845.1 Heliamphora exappendiculata
AAACTTATTATTATAATTTTAATACATTAGTTTATAATATATAAACTAATAAACTTTAAGTTTATAGTATAATATAACAAACTTTAAGTTTATAATTTTTAAGTTAATATATTAATTACTACTAATAATAATGAAAACTAACATTATATTATAAATTTATGAAGTGAATAACTATAAAAGTAATAAAAATACAAATTAAACAAAAAAAATCAAGACCTGGTCAAAGCCTGCCCAAAGCCCTCCAAGGGCCCTCCCAAAAGCCCGGGCCCGGGGTCCGGCCCGAGTCTGTAGCTCAAGCCCAAGCCCTTTACCCTTAGGGCCTGGGCCGACCCTCAGACAAAAAAGCCCAGCCCGGCCAAAAAATTTGGCTGGAGCCCGCCGGGCCCAGGCTTGGCCTGCTCGAACCACGGCTGGGCCGAGCCGAGCCAAAATTACACCCCTAAAACCCAATGATCAAAACATTCAAACTAGTGAAATTATCTTGAATCGCCATGTTGGAACCTGGGGGCCGCCATGTGGCGACCTACACAAGAAACTCTTGGAAACCCTAACCAAAGGCAGCAACCATTACAATCAAACCATGGGGTCGCCAACTTCATTGTGGCGACTGTCATAAGAAACCATTGGAAGCTTGATTTTCGTGGCAACCGCCCACTCTAAACCCAGCGACCGTCAACTCTAAGTGGCCTGATGTGTCCCAAAACGTGTCATCATTTCATTGGTTGAAGAAATCTATAAATACCGTACCCCCTGGTACGTTTTCATGACAGAAACACATAATTTTGGTAAGAGAGACTCTGCTGAAATACCGAAAGAGTACGAGCCCCGACGTTGAAACTCTAACTTGGATTGGATTATCGCTTGAGGATTAGATTGCGGATCACATTCCCCGACTCGAGAATTCATTAGTAATCCAGGTATTCTGTTTGGATCCCCGGCCTTTCTTTCTCCACTTTCTATCTTTCGGAGTGGTCGAGTTAATTTTAATTTCAATTTTCATATCTATAGTTAGTTGAATTCACCATTTCATTTATAGAGTTGTTGTAAGTGTGAGTTTAGTGTAATGTGCATGATTTGAATATTTTTTATTAATTTTTTAGTTATAATTTTGTTCACATTTTACACTTGTCATTTGATCACTTTTAAAAGTTCATTAAATAGTGCTAACATAATTTTGCAATTGCGATTCGCAATGTCGTTATTATTATAATCAATGCATTAACATTCATATGGTTGTAATTGTCAATATTACACCCATATTTTATATATTTTTAGTTATATTGTTATGTAATAGTTGTTATTCACATTTGTTAGTATGTTAGTTTAATTTACCTTTAATAGTATTCCTTTTCCTTTTTTTTTTATTTACTAAAGCTTTTAATGTTAGTTTAATTTACTTTTAATATTTTTTCTTTTCCTTTTTTTTTCTTGTATTTACAAAAGTTTTTAATGTTAGTTTAATTTTCTCTTTTATAGTATTCTTTTTTCTTTTCTTCAACATCTACTAATACTAGTATCATTTTCATTTTATTTTTCTTTTATTTGTTTAGTTTTTATATAAAACCTAAAAAATCCATGATAATAAGTAAGTTTCTTTCTTTTTCTTTTCGTTATAATTCTAATTCCTTAGTTTTTAATATTTCCTTTCTCTTCTAAAAAAAACCTTTTATTTTTGGTTTGATTTTCTTTAATAAATTTCTCTTATAAAACTTTTGTTGTTAGTTTAAATGTTTTCTTTATTGCTAAGTTTTAATATAGGATTTTCACGTACCTTTTTTATTTTAGTTTAGTATTTCTCTTTAGTAGAAATTAATCATGGTAATGTACTTTTAGATTATTCGATAATGTGCATGTTTAGTATGATAATTTTAAAATATGTTTTAAAATCATGTTTAGAATAGTTTAGATTATATTGTTAGCAATTCATGTTTATGTGATTTTGGTGACTTTTAGCATGCTTTCCATTCTTTTATTTGAATCATGCTATGTGGGTTTGCTCAATGTATCATTTAGTTAGAAATTGCATGCTATAGGATTTAGGATTGTCTCATTTGCTTTGTTTTGGCGTTCTATATGCATATACTATGTATTTTCTGTATTTGATTTTAGATATCTTCTCACTTTCATTTTCTGTATTTGCATGCATTTGAGAAATTTAATTAAGAACTAATGATGATTAGTAGAGGCCAACCTTATAGTTGGGTGAATATGGTGCTTAACACTTTCTTCGATTCGTACCTTAACCCCCGGATCCTTTTTCTCTAGTTAGCGTTTTAAAGATCAGTAGCCATTTTTGTTTTTCTTGGTTTTTCTCAAAAACTAAGTGGTGACTCCATTTTCAACAAAATGAGTTTTCAAATTTTGGCTTTTAAGGTGTTAAATATTTTGTAAACATCTTTTGAATTCCCTTATTTTTGAACTCAAAACCCCAAAATTCCGGTACCACAGTATTTTCTGGCAACTCCGCTGGGAATTGGTTTATAAAATCAATTAAGCGGGCTAGACTTAAAAATATCATTGGTTCTTAATAAGAATTTTTCATTTGTATTCTCGCATGCATGTCCATTGGTCTTAACCTCCATGTTTGGTCGACCTGATACCCCGATCGGTTTACTGTTTCGGGGCTATTGGAAAGGTGGGTAAGCCTCACTGACTGCACGCTTTCATAGGTGCGGTAAAAGAGTTCGTGCGTACCGCTTGACCATGTCCTGCACCACACCAGGCATGGGAGGTATATACTCGGCTCTATTCAGAAGGTACCCTGATTATTGACCAAAATCGGTCATTTCTGCATATAGTAGCTTATAATCCCCCATTAGGTGATGCTAACCCAGTAGGATTATTTGTTTTGTTCATTGTATGTTTTGTTTGCGTTTATTAGGATTGTTTGTTCGGGTAATTCAGGCCCGTTTACTAGGTATAAATGGACAGCCGAAAGATACGAATGAAAATGGTGAAGATATCTGGGATGATAACCAGGGACAAGATGCACCACAGGTTGCTGTGCTACCTTGGGTTCCCTGCTCGGTCTTGGTAGAAGAGGAAAACACCACTCAGGCTATGGACTTCGCGCTGGTGGAAAAGATTGACCGCATGGAAAAGGTTTTGAGGAAGGCAAAAGGGGTGGAAGAATATATGCTAGATGTGGGGGGATTATGCTTATTCCCAGATGCTAAGCTAAGCTGTCGGAGAAGTTCAAAATGTCTGAGTTGGAGAAGTTCGATAGAATCGGTGATCCTCGAATTCATTTAAGGATGTATGTCGGTACCATCTCCCCCATGGGAATCGACGACTAGCTAAATGCTCAACTCTTCCACTGCTCTCTTTCGGGAGCAGCTTAGAGGTGGTTCTCCTCCCTTGATGTTGCTAAGACTAGAACATAGGAGGACATAGTCACAGCATTCACAGCCAGTACAGTTACAATGTCCAGATGTGACCACTCGGGAGCTGGAACCCACCCGGCAAGAGAACCGAGAATCATTTGTTGATTTCTTGACTCGATGGAGAGGAAAAGCGGCCAAGATGACAAATCAGCCGACTAAAAAGGAACAAGTAAGGATTGTGGTGAAAAATTTGTAATACCCCCTGAAACGCTATCTGATCACACAGCCGCTCTCTACTTTTGAGCAGCTATTTGATGTTGGGGTGCAAATTGAAGATGCAATTCAATCCGGGGACATTGAAAAGTCCGGGCCCAATCAGAAACCGAGGAGGTCTTTCCCCACCAACAATCAGAACCAGCCCACCTCTACCAACCTTCTGAATCCCTCATCCTCCACCTAGCAATCGAACAACAACCAGCAGTCACAGCAAAGGCCAAGGAGAGTCTTTACTCCCCTTAACATTCCATTGTCTATAGCCCTGAACTGGCTTGTCGAGAAGGGGCTTATCAAACTATTGGATCCCATGCCTACACCTGATTCCCTACCCTTGAGGTACAGTGCTTCCCAGTACTGTGCTTATCACCAAAGCCATGGGCATCTGATTGACAAATGCATGAGATTACGTCATGAGACTCAAAACCTCATTGACAACAAGGTTATCCCACTGCTCCGAAACCAACGTTACAACCAATCCACTGCCACATCATGCCAAATAGGCAGGGGTGAACTGCATGTATTTGGGGTAGCCAGAGGATCCTAGTTGATACATTTGTTCGGCACATCACGCCAAGCTATTGGAGGTTTATGTTAATGAAATACAGTCCTACTAGCTGGTTCGGATTGTGTTAAAGTCGGACGAATATGAGTGGACTGAGTTCTGGGCTGCCCGGGTACAGCAAATTGATTACATTGAAGAAGATATTTGGGAAGATGTCAACAATACATGGGCAATTGAAGATGAAGAAGAAAGGAGAGGAAGAACGGCAAGCGGTGATTTGAACGATCTATGGGCATTCGAAAGCCCTCTGTGTCGATGAGGTAAGACAAATGAGAATGCAATGCCGGGATTATGGGATCCCGAAAAAGGAGTAGAACACTTGACTAGGAGCAGGCGACACTTCAAGCCTGTGCAGCTCAAAAAAGGACAAGCAAGTAGAAATGGAAAGGAGAAGGAACAAGAGGAAGAAGACGATGTTGTACTGAAACAGTTAAATAGAACGCAAACCAACGTTAGTATCTAGGGTTTATTGATAGCTTCACATCGACATCGGCAAGCTGTGCTGAAGGTCTTAAACAAAGCTAGTAATTCAATTGATACAACTCCAGAGCAACTTATCAAGCTCATTCTGCCGGCTGCGGAGCATAAGGTTATTTCCTTTTCTGATAAGGATTTGCCGTTGGAAGGAATGAGCCATAACAAACCATCGCACATCACTGTCAAATGCTTGGAGAAGTGGGTTCCAGTGACTCTCATTGACAATGGGTCTACATTAAATGTCTACCCACTCATAACAATTGTTTGCTTAGGGTTGAAGCCAGATCATTTCACACCCAGCAACCAAGGAATCCGGGCTTATGATAACACAAGACGGGATGTGCTTAGGTTAGTATCATTTGCAGTGTCGGTGGGACCATTGGGGACTTCGGTCGAGTTTCATGTGCTGGACGTGCCAGCATCTTTTAACTTGTTGCTGGGAAGGCTGTGGCTCCATGACCCAAATATCCAGGTTGTACCTTCCACCCTTCACCAGAAGCTAAAGATGATCAGAGATGGGGTGGTGATGACAATTTACGGGGAAGATAGTATTCAAGTCCCAAGAGAAGATGGCTCTACTCTCCTAGAGGTTTAGCACGGAGAAGGAGACGTGTTTTTGAACGGATTCAATTTTGACGAGACTTCAGTCATGCAAGTCTCGTCTGTGCAAATGTTGTTGAAAGAAGAGGAGAACTACATCAACCCTCATACAGTCACAACGATGAAGCATGTGTCCTACTTCCTTGGCATGAGGCTAGAACGTAAGCAACAAAGAATTTCGGAACCCATTCAGGTATTGCCAGCTTCGTGATGCTTCGGTCTTGGGTACAAGCCAACGAAGGAAGATTTGAAAGGGCCAAGAAGGGAATGGAAGGGGCAAAAGGCCAAATATTTAGAAATGCTAAATGGTTACTTTGTCAAGGAAGGAGAGGATTTTCTATACTGTGGCTTTCCGGAGCCGTGGATTGATGAAACTAATAAGAAGCTACCAAGATTGGAAATCTTCTTCAACCACAAATTGCCAGATACAGAGGAAGAGGAGGTAATAGAAAAAGAAGAGAAAATTCAAGAAGAGAATTGGACGGATAAACTAGATGGCATCGACATGGGAGCATTATTTAGCGAGAAGATGGCTCAAATGCACATAACCGATCAGGACTGTCTAATGTTGGGTTACAACGCACCAACTGATTACACAAGCTCATCGTGGATGCAGTTGCTAGGGATGTGAAAAACTGGACCGTGGAGTCTTCTAATTTGCATGTTGCATATCCCGGGTCTGAGTCGGAGTTATGTGAGTCTGTGGTAGAGAGCACATCTGTCTGTGCATCTCCTCCTGATTTTTCTTTTGAGCTTTAATCCCTTCTCCCTTTGATGAAATAAATGAGATTTCTGGTTACTTTGTTTTGTTTGATATATTTCGTACGCTTTTCGATGATTTTGAATTCGACGGGGATGTCCCAAAGAAATAAAAATTTTAATAAAAAGAGAAGAAGAAATGCGTGCTTAACCAATAATTGAAGAAATTTTTTCAATAAATCTGAGTAATGAAACTAGTCCACAAATTGTACAAATCGATTCTTCCTTATCTTTAGTTGAACGTGAGCAGTTATTAATTTTATTAAAAGAATTTAAAGATATATTTGCATGGTCTTACGAGGATATGCCTGTCAGTGATCCTGACATTGTCCAACACCATATCCCTTTGTACCATGATGCTAAACCGATCAAACAAAAGTTGAGACGGATACGGCTAGAATGGGCTTTGAAAATCAAAGTAGAGGTCACCAAGCAAATCAATGCTGGATTTTTAATGGTAACGGAGTATCCGAAATGAGTAGCCAATATTGTTTCAGTTTTGAAGAAAGATGGACGCATTCGGGTCTGTGTGGATTTCCGAGATCTTAACAAAGCCAGTCTGAAGGACGGCTTTCCACTGCCGCACATTAATGTCTTGGTAGATAGTACGGCGGGGCATGCCTTATTGTCATTTATGGACGGTTTCTCCGGGTACAATTAGATCCTAATGGACCCCGAAGACAGAGAAAAGACGACATTCACTATACCATGGGGCACTTATTGTTATCGTGTGATGCTGTTTAGTTTGAAGAATGCAGGGACAACCTATCAAAGGGTTGTCACTATTTTGCTGCATGACATGATACATAAGGAGGTCAAGGTATACGTGAATGATATAATAGTAAAGTCTAAGGATCGAGATGGCCACATCGTAGCGTTGCGGAAATTCTTTGAAAGAATTCAAAAATATAAAATGCGGTTCAACCCACAAAAGTGTGCCTTTGGAGTCACCGCCTGGAAGATGCTCGGATTCATGATTACTCGGCGAGGCATTGAAGTCGACCCTTTTAAGATCAAGGCAATCTTGAAAATGCCTTCTCCAAAGACTGAACGAGAAGTCAGGGGCTTTCTGGGCAAAATACAGTTCATCAGCTGATTCATAGAAAAACTGACAATTACCTGTGAGCCGCTCTTCCGTCTGCTGAAGAAAGGGGTCAAACTTGAATGGGATTAAAAATGCCAAGACGCATTCGAAGCCATGCGTCAATACTTGCAAAATCCACTTGTTCTGGCTCCTCCCGAACCAGATAGGCCACTGATTCTTTATTTATTAGTAACTGATCCAGCTATGGAATGTATGCTGGCACAAGAAGGAGAAACCAGGATTGAGAAAGCGGTTTACTACTTGAGCAAGAAAATGACGGAGCCAGAGATACGATATACACCACTGGAAAAGTCATGTTGAGCTTTGGTTTGGGCTTCCCGAACATTGAGGCATTACATGTTTTTCACGGTGAACATAATATCTCGGATGGACCTGTTAAAATACTTGTTTGAAAAGCCCGCATTGACAGGAAGGCTGGCCCATTGGCTGTTGTTACTATCAGAGTTTGATCTCAGGTATGTCACCCGAAAGTCAGTCAAAGGTAGAGCAGTAGTAGAATTTTTAGCCGACCAACCAGTTAAGGGAGATGAAAACGTGGAATTTCAGTTCCCTGATGAACAGGTGATGGGAGTTAGGGATGACAAGTGGACTCTATATTTTGATGGTGCATCAAATCAGTATGGTTATGGAAGAGGAGTTCTTCTAATCAATATAGTTTGATCTCAGTTGTCCATTTGAATTTCAAATTGATCCGAGATGTTGGTGCTTCAAAACTAGCCGTTGGGCCTCGGGCTGGACCGAAATAGCCGTTGGAGTTCAAAAGGCGGGCCGCCGGGCGGGCTACTGGGTTGGGCCGTCGTGCCGGTCCACATGCTCAGAGGGGTAGGCTCAGGCCCAAAAAACCTATCTTCGGGCTCGGCTCGGGCTTGGCCCGCACAGTGCCGGGCCTCGGGCCGCCCACGGGTCCCAGGCTATTTTTACACCTTTACTAAAAACAGGGGTTTGGGGTTGCACAAAAATGTGTGATAGAGGGTTTTGTTATTCACTGAACCTCAACATTGACTTGCAGAGATGATTTGACCATTCAAAACTCAATATTGTAGGCTCATTTTTGGTGGGTAGCTAGATATATATGTTAACTACAACTTTCATGTTTTTACCTAAGCTCGGTTCATGTTTGAAAATAGGGTTTTTAGGTCTGCAACACAGACTGGTCTAAAAATAACACATTTTGGTAAAAAGGTTATATTTCGCGTTCTACTCACTTAAATCAGTTCAAACAAATTTTGTATGAAAGATAATTTCAAAATTTAGGTTTGGACGTAAAGAACACACTCATATCATTCTAGATTTAGTTATGATTTTTCAAAAATCGGGACAGAGAGCTCAAAGGCCTTAAATCTCAGGCCTACTTATGTTTTAGCCACTTAGCACTTAGTATGTCAAGATTTGATTCATTTTCTTTGCATGCATGTGTTATATACTTATATGTCAATGTTCTAGAACTCATAAAAGTTACAAAACTCAAGAATACCAACATGCAAGCACATATCTTTACACAAAATGTATGAACAGTCCCTATTTTTTCATTATAGCACCTTTTTTATTCATATTTTGGTTCTTGTTCTTAGTTGTGTTTTAAGAGATGAGTTGAGGGAGATTTGGTGTGAGTTTGAATAGAGAGTTTAGAGGTTTTACTTACTTGTTTGAAGACCTAAGAGTGGAGGATGGTTAGAGGACTTTGCTTTAGTGTGGCCTTGGTCTCTGAAGACCTCCTTTTCTTGGTTCCTCTTTCTTCTTCTTCTTCTTCTTTTCCTTTCTTCTCTCGAACTTGGAAGAACTCTCAAGAACTCAAGAAATTCTGGTCTCTCTCTATGGCCGAACCACATGGAGGAGAAAAGGGGTGTATGGTCTTGGTTTTATAGGAATTAGTGGGTTTCATTATGGAGGTGCAAGTCTTTTTCTTATTTTTCTTAATTTTGATTGGTTGCATGCATGGTGGGTTCTATTTGAGAAATATATTTTTAGATTATGGTAGGGGGAAGTCGGCTAGGGATGTTTGGGAAGGCTCAAAGGCTGATTTTGCATTAATTTAGGATTTAAATGAGGTATTGGTACCATATTGTGCAAAAAAGTGCCTTCAAAATTAATTCGGTGTATCTTTTCAGTATCCCTACCTCTTAAAACATATTATTTTAGTAAGTTTATGATTAGTTTAGTATTCTCATGATTTATAATAATTTTGACAACAATTGATTAATTAGGTGTAAGCACTTAAGTCAAATTAAGCCAGTTTGACAAGATGTGACTTTTTGGCTTATTTATATGTGTAAGAACTTTAATAATGCTTTATTTGCTTTTGTTAGCTCATAATATTATATTATTATGAATATTACTTATTTGAATAATCTTGGGTCATAATGATGCTTGATTTGTACGTCTTTTTCTTATTTTTGAACTTAAAATGCAAAAAGTGACTTTTTGGCGCAAACTACTAGGTAGAGTCGGCCACTAAGGGGTATATTTGTCATTTTTGTTGTTATTTTATCTTTTGCTACTTATTTGTATTTAAAATTTTAATTTTAGGTATTCATGTGTTAAATTTTGAATTTTTAAGACTTTTAAGTGTATTAGGGGTATTTTGGTCATTTTACCCTTTTTATGAGAATTACTTGATTTTTAATTTAATATTTTATAATAATTACTCAATTTAGGATGTTAGGAGTTTTTTTTGGGTATTAGGGTTTGTCTCTTGAGTATTTGGTCTTTTAGGGTTTTCGGATCGAATTAGAATTTCGGGTCGAGTAAGAGTTTCTAACCTTTTAGCGACCGAAGATCTCATGGGCTAACCGTCCCTAATACCAGGGTCTGAACCGGGTCGTTACAATCTCCTTCCTTTAAAATAAATTTCGTCATTGAAATTTCATGTGAAAGGTTGTGGATGGTTTACTTGCATTACTTCTCCTCGGAGTTGTCTTTGTTCACTTAAGTCGTTCTCTGTTGAGGGTGTTGACAGGTGCGGGTTTATACGTTCAGCAATTTTGAGTAACGGTTGTTTCGTCTTACTAACATTTTAGACCGACTACTATGCAATTTTCAAAGATCACTTCGCATACCTATGGCGCAGGGGTTATTGACTAACGTTAACCTAAAAGCCTTATCTTATAAGCGCACTCTTTCCTATAAAGATGCAACAAGTCTAAACTAACGTATATCCTAAAATCTTACGAATACAAGTGTATCTCCGATCCTCGACGAATATTACTTTCTCTCTTGTGAAGGGCAAACACTCCGCTCATCGCTCTTTTGTCGGTCAGGCTGCACCACCTTTTTCAATATACTCATTCTTTGTTGTAATCAACTTGCTTGGCCTTTGTAGCTCTGCCTCTGTTGATGGTTGTTATAGTTTATTTCCCTTGGTAGTGAGTATTCAGATTTTCTATGTTCGAACTTTTTGCAGTTATAACAAATTACTGAGTTTCTCTCTTTTTTCCAGTTGTTCCTTCCTACCATTTTGTGGGTAGGGTTATGAGCGCGTAAACTTCTTGTTCCTTAGTGTCCCTCCTTGATTGTCTCCTTCACTTCTTAGTTGGCAATGCGCCATCTTATGCCTAGGTTAGTTGCACCTATAACAAGCCTTTGCTGCCGCTTGCTATTGTTTCGTTGCTTTGATCCAAACTTCTGTTGCTCGGGAAAAGTCCTTTTTCGGTGCTGGGACACTATGTACCTTTAGGTCCGATAAGTACCATGACCCTTCCTGGGGTGCCTTCTGATGTGATTGACCCATATCAGCTGCTAGGTCTTGTATGATCCGGGCTAGGCTCGGGATGTCCACTTCCTCTCCGGTTTCGTTTACTTTCACAGGGCATCCACAGTTCCGTCTTTGTCCTACTATCTTCAAGAAAGAGAAAAGGAGAAGGGTTATTGAAGTGTCCGATAAGGTTGGCTCTACACATAAGGTGAAGGCATAACACAACACGTTTATTGCCACGATAGGTTTTATCTGAAGAGGTCCTGTTATTCTCACTGTAGATTGCACGGGATCACAAGGCTATTAACGCATGGTTACTTTCCTGGACTCTAGGTGATTTCCTGTATTGCGACCCAATAGCTGTTGTTGTAAGTGGACTTTGACTAAAGGTAAATATCTTTCTCAACTTTCTTTTAATTTCCATTACGCAGACTCTTAAAATGCCTTTGATGGTTTGGAATCATGCGTTCGGATTGCCTATCAATTTGAAGGTGAGATGCAGTACAGAGGTAAGGTTCCTTTCCTAAAGCCGCCTGTAAACTCTGCTTAAAACGTGGCAAGAGACGCGGGTCTCAGTCGAGTATAATAAAGGTAGAGAACTTATGTTGGTGTAAAATCTCACGGATGTATTTATTTATTTATTTTTGCTTGTAGTCACTGACGCGTCACGAGGTCTAACTGATATAAGGCGAGCGGTCTTAGTGAGACGATCTACTATAACCCAAAGGTTGTGTGTTCTTGAGGCGATCTTGATAGTTCTGGTGACGAAATTCGTAATCATATGCTTTTATTCTCATTTCAGTCTTTTCAAGAGTTGCATTGTTTCTTTTGGCTTCTGTCGTTCGGCCTTGACATGCTGGTACGTAGGGTTTGAGTGTCTCTTTCAATGACTTGATCGTTTTCTCAAGTAGTCGATCACCATAGGGTAAAACGAACGTGATAAAAGTATGGCTGTGGTAATTATCTAGTCATGTGACTCGTTGTGGTTTGGTGGTTAATTCTTCATCAGGCTCCAAATGTTTCATGGTTGTGGTTAAAATTCTTCGTTTGATGGCAGAGATGGCAGAATCCGAATTCTAACATTTTGGTGGGAAAGGTCGGCGTGATTATCGATGCATATGGACATACCTTCTTCGCTTGCGTAATAAGTCGGGTGTCTTAAGCTCGAGGTTGTCTCTCATCTTTCACTTTCCTACTGGCGGTACAAACTCTTACTCCTCGGTTTATCGTATGGGTGGGTCAGCTATGAGATAGTCTAGGGAAGTTTGAATTTTGTCGTATGGTGGTGTTGTGAGCCCCTTGGTGTGAAGCTATCGTCTCTAACTGTAGATTGCAGATGGCGTGGTTCTACTTGTTGGGACTTTTGAAAGATGTAGTCGATTGAATGAGCTCTTTCTTAGCTGTTTCTGCCGTTAGTGTTTTAATCTTTAAAACTAGTTAAACGCAGAAGTTGGCAGACATTCCAAGCCATAATACCAAGAAGAGAACTGCTTCACGATTCGAAAAGGGGTTAGGAGGTTCCCGTGCATCGTCCAAGTTTTCCCATGAAAGCGTTAAATCCCAATGACGTAATATCCTGATGACTGTCTGTTAGAATTATTGAAAAGTATGGAAGAGAAAAAGAGGAAGAGAGAGAATGAGAAGAACAATTAATGAGAGCACCCAAAATTAAGGTTTCCACCCTATTCCTTGTTATTTATAATACGATCAACAAAACACTAAAAGTACAATAATACCCTTAACTTAACACTCCCCCTCAA
>JAOTRH010167487.1:0-12551 GCA_034768845.1 Heliamphora exappendiculata
ACATCTATGTTCTCAAAAATCAAGTCTCTTAGGGTCCAAGTCTTCTACTTATGTTATGTCAAGTTTTTGTTCTATTTCTTTGCATGATTGTGTTTTAGACTTTAATATTAAGGCTCCAGAATACTTAGTAGCCATTAAACTCAAAGATAACAACATACAACATCTCATATCACCCATGAACATAACATCCTGTATTTTGTTACTACGATGCCTTTTCGATTTGATTTTGGTTCTTGATTTTTAGAGTGTTTAAAGGGATGTGTTGGGGGATACTTTGAGGGATATTAGAAACAAAGTTTAGAGATTTTACTTACTTGTTTGAGGGTTCAAGGGATGGTGGTATGGAAGGATTTATCTTTAGGAAAACACCTCTTGATTTCTTAGCTCCCTTTTTCTTTCTTTTTCTCCCTCAAACTTATAGAACACTCAGAGCAAAGAGGTCTGGTTTCTTTCCCTCACTTGCACGAAAATATGAAGGGAAGAAGCGGGTGTTTGGCTTAGTTTATATAGGCAATGGCTAGGGGACAAGACTGGGACATAAGGTACCAAAAAAAGACTTTCTCTTCATTTTAATTAATGAGATGTGAAATGATTTGAATTAATTCAATGTTTGTAGGCTAAAATTCAAACATGGGAAAGATAAATATAGCTAGGGGCTATTTGGGGGACAAAAACCTGACCCCACATCAATCAATGGGTTTTATATTGGTTTGCATGTCCTTTTGTGCAAGAAAATGCATTAAAAGTTAATCTGATTTATCTTTTTAGTGTCTTTTCCTACTGAGACCTATTATTTTAGCATGTTTATGATAAATATAGTATTCTCATGTATTATCCTAGTTTTCATAGCAATTGATTAAATAGATGTAGTCTTTTAAGTCAAAATAAGCTATTTTGACAATATATGACTTTTTAACTTATTTTGTTGTGCATAAATTTCAATAATAATTTGTTTGCTTTTGTTAACCTATAACACTATATTTTTTTTTATATACTACTTGTTCAACAAGCATTGAATCATCATAAAGCTTAATTTAATACCTTTCTCATCATTTTAAGCTAAAAAGAAAGTAAAAAGTCACTTTTGGCACTCTTCCCAAGGTGGTCGGCCACTAAGGGGTATTTTTGTCACTTTTGATGTTATTTTGTCTTTTGCTACTTAATTGTACTTAAATTCTTGATATAAGGTATCCATGTGCCAAAATTTAAAATTTTAAGACTTTTTGCTGTATTAGTAGAAAAATGGTCATTTTACCCTATTTATGAAGACATTTGATTTTTAACTCATTATTTCATGATATTTACTTTATTTAGAATGTTAGGAGACTCTCTGGGTTCTAAGGTTTTATTGCCTGAGTTTTGAACCTTTTAAGGATTTTCAGGCCGAACTTAGGATTTTCGATTCGAGTTAGGGTTTTAAATCTCGTCTGTGTTCTATGGTCTCATGAACTATTCGTCACTAACACTTAGGGTTTGGGTTGGGCTGTTACACGGGTCGTTACAGACTACCCCCCTTAAACAAATTTCGTCCCCAAAATTTTACGCCATACTTCATCATATGGAAGATTGAGGATGATTTACTAACCTTGTGCCATCTCGTTCTCCAAAATTGTGTTATATTTACTTGAGTCGTTCCTTATTGCGGGTGGGGATAAGGTCGATCCCATATGTTCAACACTTAGAGTAAATGTTGTCTTGTCCTGCAAACATCTGAAACTGATTACTACCCAATCTTCAAGGACCATGTCACATAACCCGCTAGCCCCCAAAAGTTCGTATTTCTGTCATGTTAGTTAGCCTCTTCCCATTAACTGTTACTTCTACTTCTGTTGGGTCCACTTGAATATTTTCTTCAGATATAACGTGATCTAAAAATATCACCTAGTCCAGCTAAAACTCACGCTTACCAAAATTTGCATACAATTTGTGCTTTCTCAGGATCTACAAAGAATCTTCAAATGTTCCATGTATTCCTCTTCACTCCGAGAATATAACCAAATTTCGTTTATTAACACAATTATAAATTAGTCTAGAAAGCTTTTGAACACTCGATCCATCAGGTCCATAAACACAGCAGGTACATTCGTTAACTCGAAAGGCATCACAAAAAATTCATAATACTCGTAACGAATCCTAAAGGCAGCCTTGGGTACATCTGACTCCCTCACTTTCAATTTGTGGTATCATGACCCTAGTATATCTTTGAGAATATGTTAGCTCCAAAACACCACCAAAACTGATTTCAAACATTCTCCACTTCTATCTGGAAAAACTGTCACTCTACCAAAAACCATCTCATTGCCATATTCAAGCTTACATCGAAGACTACTTTCTAATCGACTAATGACTATTAACTCGAAATCACATCATCACTTTGTGTTAGACTACTCTAGCATTATGACCATCAAAAATAATACTGCCACTTAAACCTAATGAGTCAGTAGGGCTAAACATGCCTGTAATACCCCGGTCCGGACCCTAGTAGTAACCACCTAGTTGTAACAACCTGACCTGGATCCTAGTTGTAACAGCTAGGACTGTAACTACTCATGGGACGATTTAAGCCCAAACACTAGTATTAGCAACGATTAGTTGACGAGAACTTAAGTCGCTACATGAACAATGAAAAACCCTAATTAGCCTAAAAACCCTAATTTGAACTTAAAACCCTAAAAAGGCCAAATAATTAGATGCAAAGCCCTAACACTTAGAAAAGTCTCAAAACAGCTTAAATTAGGTAAATAACATAAAATATTAAATTAAAAATTAAAAATTTCCATAATTAGGGTAAAATGACCTTTTTGCCCATAGTACAGCAAAAAGTCCTAAAAATCTAAAATTTGACACATGAATACTCAAAATCAAATATTTATATATAATTAATTAATAAAATACAAAATAACAACAAAAATGACCAAATTGCCCTTGCATGGCCGGCTACCTAGGAATTTGTACCCAAAAAGCTATTTTTTGCCTTTTAAACTTAAAAATGAGAAACAAAATATATAAATTAAGTATTATTTTGACCAAATACTTTTTATACAAGTAATATACATAATAATATAATAATATAGCTCAACAAAAGTAAACAAATAATAATTTAAAATCTCTACACAATAAATAAGTCAAAAAGATAATTCTAGTCAAACTAGCTTAATTTAGCTTAAAAGCCTACACTTATTTATTTTATTGCTATCAAAATTATGATAAATCATGAAAAGACTGAATTAATTATAAGCACATTAATATAATAGGTTTTAGTAGGTTTAGATACATAAAATTAATATTTTATGTATTTGTATTCACAAAAATGTACTAAAATATAATTTAAACCCCTAATTAAATACAAAATCAGCTTTTTAGTCACCCAAATAGGCATGGCTGAAACCCCCTGCCCCTAAATCTGATTCTTTTAAGTCTCCATTAATCCCACCTCCCATGCAACCAATGAGGGTTAAAGAAAATTTAAAATTTAAAATTTTGTAATAATTAATCCTCAATTGCATTTTTTTCTATAAAAACAAGTCCTAACCCCCCTTTCTCCATACACACATTCGGCTAAGAGAGAGAGTGAGAGAGAGAGAGCAACCACAAAACATTCTAAGTGTTCTAAGAGATGAGGAGAAGAGAGAAGGAAGGAAGGAAGAAAGAGGAACCAAGGAAGAATCATTAAGTTTTATGGCTTGTGTGTATTTTGGAATTTTGGTTTATGCGAGTTTATAACATGCATGTAAATAAAACATGTCAAGAATGCACACAACACAAGCTAAGCAACTAAAACCCTAAGTTACCTGATTTTCTAGACGTACTTTCTGCCACCAACTTTAAAATATCATAACTAATTGTAGAAAAATGATTTTAAAGTGATTTTTGTGTCCTGATCTAGATGTTTGATTTCTCTTTCATACAAAATTAGTTTGAAATGATTTCGTTAGGTAAAACTCCAGATATCTCATTTTTTCCAAAGAGTGTCAGATCTTGACCACTCTGAGTTGCAGACCTAAACACTCCAAGTTAGAGTGAGAACCGAGTTTTGGTAAAAACATAAAAACTTGTAGAGGACATATTTATATTTTTGGCCACCAAAAATGCATCAAAAATATGAAATCTTTATAGGTCAAAGACCCTCCCAAAGTCACTGTTAAGGTTCAGTGACTAACAGACATCTCTGTCACACATTTTTATGAGAACCAAAACCTAACTTTTTAGAAGCCAAATCCAAAAGTGGTAAACATAAAAAATATAGCTAACATATTAAAATAATTACTGAGCAAACATCAGCCCAAAATACGCTCGGATGATACCCCAAAGGTTTTGAGCATTTTCTGTTAAAAAAGCATTATGCAGACCCTTTTTAGGCTAACTGAACTCTTTTTATAAATTGATCAAAATCTCAAACGTTTTCCAAATAACTTGCCTTAGTACAAAACATAAAACCTGTAGGGGACACCATGAACAAAACGCTCACCAAAAATTAGAGTCATATCCCTTTAAATGATACCCAAAAACTGTGGCCAACAGAGGCCCAATTTGTAAGATTTTCTCTGTAAAATACTAAAGGGTTTTTACTAAAATAACATAAATGACCATTTTACTTTAGGAACTGACCTTGGTGATAAATATGAAAGTTACAGGATGTTACGACCCAAACTCGAGTCCATGAACCAACCCCAAACCGTTCCTCCTAAGGGTCATCATCTACGACTTTCATTTATCATAGAATTTAAGTTCCAATTATATAAAAACTTCTCTTTAAATAACTATATTCTCGCACATATCCAATTTACAATAAAGGCTTGAAATCTCAAAAGTTTATTCACAATCATAATATCTTTAATTACAATACTTCATTCAGGTTTGTATACAATCATAATGCAAAATATAAACAAACACAAAATCTTTCTTCCAGTCTTTTCCAAAGCATCCCTTGCCCTGATATCATCCCTAGTCTCCAGAACCTGAAATGGTTTAGTAAACATACTTGAGCTGAAGCTCGTAAGATATAGATTAACTCATAGGTGATGCATAATTTGTGAGGTGTGATGGGTGCAACCGAAGAAAAATGTAAATTTTCACCAATTTACTGTTCTTTCACATGCACGCACCCACACACACCAATTTGTTCTCATTCATCCTTTCATATTATCCATATTGTTATTCCATTATCTGATTTTTTTCAAAAAAAATCGTGTCACATTATCGTTACCCAGTTTATCAGAAAATCGTATCACATTTAATTTATCACAATTAATGGGCCGGTATCGAGTGCAGCTTATAGAAGCCCATCCCTATTATCCCAATAGGCTACGCGAAGCCATTGGGTAATAGATAGCTCTATAACTCACCACGATAAAACACCATGTTTCGGGGGCTAACTCGTGGGCACGCGGTCCCCATCTTGCGCAAGTTTTGGGTCTTTCACTACGGATCCGCCAGGCCAAATTAATCCACATTAGTCCATACGGTTCATTATTTGTTCATTTTTCACGAAAATCCTGGGTTTCAACCCACAATTGGTTCCTTCCCCAATCATTTTTACACATTATCATTTCAATTCCATTCTCAACCTTTCCATTTCATTGTCAAGTCCCATTCGATTTTATTATTCAATCTCCTTTTCACATCAAATGCATCATAAGTTCCAAGACACGACCTCTCATGAATCGAATTTCTTCATTAATCTCATAATGCACCAATAACACAAAACTTTGAATGTATGCCTACGAAGAAATGGAATGCACCCATCATATGCAAGTATATATATACATAAATAAAAATCCAAGTTTTCTCTCTAAAGATGAAAAACTTAGATAATAACCACGTCACTACTACATAGCCCACAAATACTCATGCTCATACTAGTTCATAAAGCCTTCATTACATGTCAAAAACTTATTTTTGTCGCAAACACCTCCAATCGATATGATACGAACATCCCAGCCCAAGTATAGTAAAGTAAGAATATTCATAGCCCAAGGGATTAGAAATTCGATGGAAAGATTCAATATTGATGAAAATATACTTTTTCAAAGCATTTGGCCAAAACAGGGTGAAAAATGGTTAAAAAAATTTGATATACCCTCACTATTTTAACCACAACTTTTTCTCAAAAAAGAATTTTCTTGTGAGGGTAGTCCTGTTGGAAAGAGGACTTTCGGGGCTTCGATTTGAGTATAAGAATGACCCAATTCGGAGTCCAAATGACGGAGATATGATCGAACAAAGTTGATCCTACATAGTCAGTCCACTCGAGCGGACGTCGGGCGCTCGAGCGCCCAACCTTCTGCCATGTGAGCGCTCGAGCGGATTGGGTTCCGCTCGAGTGCGCTGTCACTCGAGAAAACCCCAGATTTGCCCCTGTTTTGATCTTCCAATCTCAATACCCTTAACATTCATGAAACATGTTTTAAATCTCAAGTTCCACTCCAAAATCATTGGATTCAAATCTCATAAACCCATTTTATGCAATAATTTCCCAAAATCATGGTTCATCATCTCTCTAAATCCCCAATTTTCATGAAAATTCAATTCAAATCACACATAACCCTATCAATTCTCCAAATCATGTATGAAATCTACTATATTTTACTCACACAATCAAAATATCAATTCAAATCAGCACACACATATGAGAGAATCTAGATCCTACCTTGGATTTGCTCAAAAGCTTGATATTTCTCAAATTTCTCCCTCCTAGGGCTTGGAGCTTGAGAGATCTTGGCTCCTTAGTGCTTTATCTTCCACCTCCATGCCCCAAAGCTTGATTTTCACTCTTGCTTGCTCCCAATCTAGCTTTAAAGCTTCAATTTTTATGGTGGAGGGTTAGGGTTTCTTATGGGGTTTGGGTTTCTCTCACTAGGAGAGAAAGAAGAAGAAGATGAGAGGAGAAGATGAGAAATTAGGGTGGTCCCTCTCCCTCTCACGTGGGTATATACATGTATATATAGAATATAAATATATCCCCTAAAATTTCTCCAAACTTCTAGAATTGTCTAAGAATTTTCCGATAGTCCGCTCGAGCAAACCCACACTGCTCAAGCGATGACCTCTGATACTGAATTCTGCGAATTTTCCCAACACTCAACTCAAAATTCAAACCTTGTTCACATTTAAATATTTGAATTTCTCCACTAATTTAGCCATATCAAAATCAATCATCACCATGTATCTCCACTTTACTTTCACATAACGTTAAGTCAACCGTTAATGAGTAAATTTTTTTTTTGTGGCACCTAAGCCCAAATTTAATTCTATCTCCTCACTTAATCAAAAACATAAAATCACAAAATAAACACGTACTAGGCAGTTACAACTTTCCCCCATTCGGGAATTTCATCCCCGAAATCCGTATCCAATCATACCAAACCTTCCTACAATCTTAATATCTGTCAATACACTTCGCTAATTGTTCGGTCCACATTATTTCTTTCTTAAGTCCATGATCCTGATCGTTCTTCCGAGATAATGTGACTTAAGGATGTTAACATGCTTTTGCCCCCAAAGTGTCATACTACCATCAGCTTGCCTTCCGAACACCAATATTTCACAAATATGAGAATCATCCATATACCATTGATCTGATCGCAAAGTTATACTAATCAACATCGGAGCTGGAGTCAACCACTCCTTCATTGGTCACCAACCATCCATCCACAACAGCCATCTCACATCACATATACCTTCCCAAAAAGTAAACATCCTCAACCATTGCACTATGCGTCATAGGTCTTAACACCACTGAGACTCTCCCAAGTTCGTCAACTCACAGTCAAATTCATAGCTGTATTTTAATGTAACTGAGGACTACTCCTTCAACCCAAACACATGTTTCCCAAACTTGAACATTATTCACATGAGTTACATGCCCCAAAATTGCCCATTCCTTCATAGCCAACTAACCACCACAACTTAAAATTATATCATTACTTGCACTACATCACTCTAGTCCTTCAACCATCGAGACGAAACCAACACTGCCACCTGAACTTCATGAACCACTAGGATTAAGCACTCCATATGAGTTAAAAAACCCATACAAACTGATTCACATCCATACACATACCCATTGGTCTTTCAAGTTTACCATGACTCAGATGAAACAATTTGTAATCTTTTGCACTTGCATTGACTCTACTCATCGTTACTATCATATGCATTTGCGTCTTCCCTTCAAATGGTCGAACCACTCTTCGCACATTAAAAATTCTGAGAAATCTAAAACTCCAAACAGAACATGATCCCAATCTCACAAGAGCCCATAAAAAACACATCACATGGATATTCCAGCCACAAGGTTCCAACAAATTTCTCACTTCGCCAAAAGCCAGATGTACGACCATAGCCACATAACTTAGATCAAGTGGCATATAATAGTTAATGATTTATAGTGAATCATTGTAGATAGAACTTTATGTCTCATCACTAGTTTCCTCGTCCACAAAACAAACACTCCTGGCCTACCAACTCAATCTCAGGGAGAATACAATTCAACGCACGTATATTCACCCAATAGAGCAAACAAGCTCCATCCAAAAAGTCCACGAGGAACTCAGTCTTTTGATCACCCAATTCGGCAGCACTCATGCCGTAGGTACACACTCAAGGATTACAATACAAACACTATTCCGCGAAGACACCCATCTTCCTAAAACCACTAGATACCATGACTCAACCTCAACGTACTCCTAGTACCCATCAACACTTGGCCTTCACAGTATCCTGTAAGTCTCACCTTGAAGTTGCCCAGTTCATAGCCACACAGCTACCGTCAACTCGGATCATAATACCCGGGTCATCTGCTGTACTTAGGCTATTAACTCTCTAACTTCATTCACACACACAGGAACGTCGTCAATCTTCATACCTCGTACCATACACCCCATAGAACTACAAACTCATCACCTGTCATACACTGAGACACAACGCCAACATTCTAATCGCGCTAAAACCTCACTTTACAAGGTTACACTTCGCTAACCTAACTTTCATTGGGCAAACCACAGCCTCGAATCCACTATCCAAACAACTTTCATAAAAAGTGCACAACACCAAACAAAGGAAACCTAATTCCCAAGTCCTTTCATCTAAAGTTATTAATAACCTCCACAACCAAGCAAGAGCCTCCTACACTTCCGCTTCTCAGGCACGCACCTATCATAGACATCTTAACCCATGGTTTCTCGCCTATCGCTTCAGGTTACCCAAACCACATGGTATACTGTTAAACTTTATTCCTTTGTACTTCGTTCCCATTGGCAAACAACTTACCCACTTTTGCAAATAACCTTCAGACATGCCACACTCAGGGCACACCATTTCAGCACTAGGCCTACTGAACTTTCGAACCCTTCTACGGTCCTTTCAAACACATACACCCAGCATGGTTTCCAAACACGATCTCCTAATCAGCCAAACCACAAATCTGTATTGCCCTAGGAATTCCATAGAGCCAATACCCAAGGATCTCACCACCCAAACAATTGAACCACTGAACTCCCTTAGGGACCTCACCTGACTTGAACTAAAGCTACCAGCATTTCATATAAACCAAACTACATCTCCAAAGACATTACTTACGCACTCGAGTTCACACAGGCTTTTCAAGAAACCATGAGCCATCGAATCCACATTCTTACGATCCCAACGTTTTACTTCTACTAAGAATGAACAATCATAGCCGTCAACTAATCATGAAACATCTCTCTTCCTAGGGAAACCATGAGCCAACACTAGGTTCTTACTCAACGTCACTACCTTTTAGGGCAATCAATATACACTCGTCTCGAGAGAAGGTTAACCACAAGCCCTTGTAAAGACATCTATCACCGTCGTACAAACGTTATCGGCCACCATTCACAATGTGTACATTATACGTCGCACTAGGTCTTCGCACTTAGATCTCTACTCAAGTACATTAACAACCACCTACTCCTTCACATCTCAACGAGGCTTCACATGCGTCCACAAGACTCTCACAAGTTAACCACTAAGGATAACATAACATATATTCACATTACTTTAGCACATCTACTTACGGGTCACATCATACTAACAAGAAAACAAGTAGGCAGAACTATGTTATATTCTTAAGCTCGCAACTCCGGTACACCCACTAAAAACACAAGACATTCAGCCGAGAACACCCGTCTCTTATGTCAGCACACAAGTACCACTGACACATCACTATCCGAACATGATAGTAACCATGCGCAACACGGACAAAATGAACCTCGCCTACCAACTATAAACCAAATGACACCATCCTATCCCTCGCCCTTAAGGGTAAGATAACACCACCTATCTTGACCTTGCGCCATGTTATCCACTACCAACATTATCCCTTTATGAGACCTCTTCATGCCACCACATCATCCTAAGACGACGAAGTCAGCTGCACTAATAACATCTATTACCTGCCCCATAAACCTCGTACACTCTCACTCACATTTTTATCAAACATCATGTATTCCACATAGTCTTGTAATCTTGAACACGACAACCACCCAAGCCACGAAACTCTTCTTCGTGAAACTTCCCAAACGACCTCGAATCTTTATTCACCACATTATAACTACCACCGATATACATCTCCTCTTACTTACACGCACATCGCTCAACAACCAACCTATCAATCACATCTTGAATTCACACACTCATTCCTCATACAACTCTCGACTTTTATCAAGAAACACGACTCAGCACTATGCTACGAGAAAAACACAAGGGTCATCAACCTGACCTTTAAAATCACAAGATACCATAGTGGTTATCAACAAAACTCCTTAGGGTAAGGGACATTCTCAACCACGTGCCTAAGCACAGACTTTCTAACACACTTTAGATCGGAGATTATTATGCTCCCGTCCACTATGTTCCTGTCCACTATGCTCCTGTCCATACCCAATCTCGGGGTACATGACTCATGACACAGCACGGCTCAAGATATAGCACGGTTTATGACGTACATAATTCTCAATGCGCCTAAAACAACACCTCATATCCATCCATAACCAACAACCTCCAAGGGGTTTCAAACAATCTACCATACTTGTTCATCAAACCACTGGTAGCTCAACACATAACGAACGACTAACTACGGTTACCCTCAACTGGCATGGATACAACATACTCCGAACAGTCATTGCTCATTTCTCGGGCTTACACCCACCATAATTACTAACCATCGGGTTGCACTTCGACAACCTACATCACCATCCAAACCACAACTCACCTTAGCCCCACGAGCATAACTTTTAAACAAGAGTATCACAATACCCGACCAGATTAAACTCAACTTAACCTCCTAGTGTCAAGCTATCAAGCTATACATTACCTAACACCTAGTCACATCGCATCAACACATATTCACATACCGAGGGAAAGCCCGAGAACAACGCGACAATCCGAGCAACCAGTTTAGATTTCTCATAGAAAGAATGTCGGCCAAACATTTTTCTATTTTGAACCCCAAAATAGTTGATTGGACGCCATATAGCATGCCACATCACCCTAAGACTCAACCCTTCATGCTCATATAAACACGAAACATGCGCAACATAATTCAATCGCAAACCCATGCAAGCACACAACTCATGCCGTGTAGTGGTGCGTAACCTCGTCAAACAGGTCACATATTATGGTCATGGTTATTCCCCATGGCTACTAGGTATTCGAACCTAGAGCTCTGATACCATTCTGTCACGACCCAAACTCAGGTCCGTGAACCAACCCCAAACCGTTCCTCCTAAGGGTCATCATCTACGACTTTCATTTATCATAGAATTTAAGTTCCAATTATATAAAAACTTCTCTTTAAATAACTATATTCTCGCACATATCCAATTTACAATAAAGGCTTGAAATCTCAAAAGTTCGTTCACAATCATAAAATCTTTAATTACAATACTCCATTCAGGTTTGTGTACAATCATAATGCAAAATATAAACAAACACAAAATCTATCTTCCAATCTTTCCCAAAGCATTCCTTGCCCTGATATCGTCCCTGGTCTCCAGAACCTGAAATTGTTTAGTAAACATACGTGAGCCGAAGCTCGTAGGATATAGATTAACTCAAAGGTGATGCATGATTTGTGAGTTGTGATGGGTGCAATCGAAGAAAAATGTAAATTTTCACCAATTTACGGTTCTTTCACAAGCACGCACACACGCACACTAATTTGTTCCCATTCATCCTTTCATATTATTATCCATATCGTTATTCTATTATCCGATTTTTTTCACAAAAATTGTGTCACATTGTCGTTACCCGATTTATCACAAAATCGTATCACATTTAATTTATCACAGTTAATGAACCGGTATCGAGTGCAACTTATAGAAATCCTTCCCTATTATCTCAATAGGCTATGCGAAGCTATTGGGTAATAGATAGCTCTATAACTCACCACGATACAACACCACGTTTCGGGGGATAACCCGTGGGCACGTGGTCCCCATCTTGTGCAAGTTTTTGGTCTTTCATTGCAGACCCGCCAGGCTAACTTAATCCACATTAGTCCATATGGTTCATTATTTGTTCATTTTTCACAA
>JAOTRH010167498.1:0-12551 GCA_034768845.1 Heliamphora exappendiculata
AAATATGTTAGGTTGTGTCTTATATTCTACCGGACCCATATTTATTATATTATTTTTAGTTTATATGTAATTGAGTTGGGATTGAATTAGAAATCCACTATAATTTTTTATATATATGGTTTATAGTAATATGGACTAATTAGAATTCTTTAAAATTTTCACGTGTATACCTATAAATAGGACACTAGTGAAACCTTAGGGTTTAAGGTTGTAAGTCAGAAAATTGAGAGGTTAGCTGGCAAAGAAAAGAGAGACGAATTTTGTACTTTTTTACATTCGACATAGTGAAATATTTTCTCTCGCTCGTGAACGTATGTAAGCCGGTGTGAGCCGAACCACCTAAATCCTAGGTGTACATTATTTTCTACTTTTTGTGCGTGGATTGCCTCCGTTTACGTTCGGAGATTAGTGTTTAAATCCCAACAAAATATAATTCGTCACAAACAATAGTGTTCTCATTTTTGGTAATAAACTATCATATCCTCGTTTGCTTATTTTCTGTAATAAAATTATCATATTCTTATTTTTTTATTTTTTGTAATAAAATCTCATGATAAAAATAATCATATTATCATTTTCTCATTTTCTGTAATAAAATTCTCATTTCATATGGCACAATTATCATAATATATTAACATATATTCATTTTGTGTAGCACAATTATCTTATCATATTAAAATATTCTCATTTTCATGTAGCATAATAACATCTAATCTCATTTCATCAACCAAATAACCTCATTGTGTGACAGGAAAATTTTAATTGAATAACCTATTCTCATTCTGTAGTTCTCCCGGACATTATTCTCATTTCATCATCTAAGAATTTCGTATACAAATGCAGTATTCTCATTTTTTATAAATAAATTCTCATTTCGAGTAACAACGTTCTTATTTTCTGCAACAAATTTTCTCATTCATATATAAACATAAAATATGAGCACAAAAAATAAACAATTCTGATGGTTACACTTTTAACTTTCACGAAAAAAAAAATCATTCATCATCATGCAACAAGTTCACATTAATCATCTATAGAAAACCTAAAAAATATATGAACTATAAAAGAATTTATTTATACAATATACTGATCTTTAAATAAGCAATAATTGCTATTTTTTAAAGTAGTTTCGCTCCAAAGCTTAAAAAATTAAATAACAAATCTCGAAATCTGTGTAATAGAAATGGTTTTGAGTAATAGAATATGATTTCATTTATTTAGAAGCATGTATTACCATAATTAGGCGGCTAAAATTCAAACTAAATATCTTGTCATATAAAGCTTATGGTTTCATGCTATATTACCATAACCTGTTAAAACAAAAATAAAATCATAAGATATCATCTGATTTGAAATAAAAGGAATAAAAATGCCTTCATAAATAATCTCTACTAGAGAATGTAACGTTTTCATAAAATGTGTCGAGTAATGAATGTTATCAATTTTTATGAAAACATTTTGAGAGTATAAAAGTTCCAAAAAGAATTTAAAAAGACCTAATTGGATAATAATTTATTACATGGAATTTATCTTAAAATAACTTACCAAAATAAGACCCTATGCAAATTAATCATTTATTAAATAAAAGGCCGATAGTAGGAAAACCATAGAAATAAGAAAATCAAGTAAAATTGCTTTTATTGTCATTGTTATTTATACTTGCGAGAAAATGTTAGCAGCGATGATAACTTTCGTGAATTTTGAGGAAATATTTGGATTACTTTTGTTAAATGATTTATTAAATAAAAGGTGGATAATAGGAAAATTATGCAAATAGGAAAATGGAAGGTTGCTTCTATTTTTTTTTAATGATTAGATTTGGATTGTGAGAGTAAAAAACCAATGGAATCATTCTTCACTTTAAGTTTCTCACACTATTTTTGTGTTTTAGCCTTTTCATAAAGAGAGTTTGAAAAGTAAAAGTGAATACTAATATGATTTTTTAAATAAATTGGTATACATTATTTTTGCTAATTGGTATGATTTTTTAAATAAATTGGTATAAACTGGTATAAAAGTTTGCTAACTTTTTTATAAGAAAAATAAAAAAAAATGCTAAAAATATTTAAACACTTTAATTTTTTTTAATAAAATGACTAAAATACATTTACTTTAAAAAAGAACTCTACTCTAAGAAAAGAAGAAAATTCGTATTATTTTCTCAAACGCTATAATTTAAAAGCAAAAAATAAATACATGGGCAAGTTGAGCAAAAAACTTATCATGAGCAAGTTGTCCCAAAAAATTTAAAAAAAAAATCACTTTTTTTTCTCTAAAAAATGCTAAATAAAAGTCAGATTTTTTAAAACTGGAGCTCAGTAGCAACTCGCAATCAACTCCATAAATCTTGAGAGAGAGAGAGAGAGAGAGAGAGAGAAGGTAATGGGTTTGTATGGACTATGGAGGCGATGCCTAGGTTGAGTTTTGGGGTGAGAGAAAAGAGTCAAGGTTAGGGAAGACTAATTAAGATACTGTTTGGGTTAAATTTGGAAAATCATGTTTTTTTTTGTGTTTTTTTAAAATTTTATTTTTACTTTTGTGACAATTATTCTTGGGTTTTTCAAATCGTATAAATATTTTGATAAAAAATCAACAAAAATTTACTAAAATCAAAAAATAAATAACATAAAATTTAACTTATTAGCTTATTTTAGTTTATTCGTGTCTTTTCTAAATATCTTTTATATTTTGATAGAAAAAATTATTTTTCTGACTTGTTTCGATGAGAAAAATTGAAAACTATAATAGTTTGACTAAATAATAATTTTTTTATTAAGAAAATTAAACAAACAAAAATCACTACAACAAAAATCACTTTCAACAACGCAGAAAAAATTGTCGGCCAAAGTATTATTGGGTCAGCAAAATTTTTACCGATACAAATATGTGCATCACCAGCTCATTGGCAAGGTTATGCCGGGAAAAGATTTCACCAATGCGTAGTTTATACATTAGCAAAAGAGATGGATTTGTCAACATAGTTTCGCGTTGTTAATAAACCAAATTTTTTGTCGGCAAATACATGACTCGTTGGCAAAAATAATTCAAATCTAGGTAGCTTTGACGCTTTTGCCAACGATAAAAGTTGTCGACAAAAGAAATTACAACATTTTTAGTTTTAATACTTTGCCAACACATTAAAATGTTAATTTCGCTAATGGTAAATCCTTGTCTAAAGTGAATTCATTCCCAAAAGTATTATATTAAATTATAGTTTTCAATCATTATTCTTATCAAAATTTGATTGTACCTTATTATACATGTTTCTATTCAAACTCTTTTAAAAATGTACAATATAGAAATTCATCAGACATACATTCCATCCAAATCAATCTTAATTTCATATATTCAAATTTGAAGAGTAATCATCTATACCAAATATATCAAATCATAATATTTAATTCCAAAATGTAAGAAACAATAAAAAAGTAATCTCAAATTGGATTGTATTCAAAAGGTAAACCAACTCCAAATGTATCTAAATATCCATAAGCCAGTTATCTAAATATCAAGAGAAGCTAGGGCTAAGCGGCAAGAGGCAAGCGACGATGGCTGGGTGGCAATCTCGCAAGTGGCGGCACCAATGGAGGTTGAGAGATTTTTGTTGTGCGTTTGTGGAGAGCTGGGTTTATTCATGAAAATGAAAACAAATGATAAGTAAGACATTTTAGATGAAAATAGGTAAAGCGACGCCTTTTTGTACTAAATATAAGTAAAATGACATCGTTTCATAGTGGGGCAAAATAAACATGATAACTTTTCTCGACGTTGATACCTCCTCGTAGATTCTTTTATTTTTACCAACACACAACTCGTTGCCAAATATAAATATTTTGTAGCCAAAATATTTCCTCCATCAAGAGGGAAAAATGTTATGGTGCCATTTTTTTGTCAATAATATATGCCAACGAGAATGAATTGCGTCGATAAAACAAATATTTTGAGTTCGTTTGGCAATTGACTTTAAGTTGATTTTTTTGGCTTTATCAAGCCACTTTAAGCCAAAAAAATAGAAAATTTGTTTGGTTAAAATATGTGTGGCTTTTAATTCAAAGTCTTAAAGTAGGTTTCAAGTTAAAAGCTTAAAGTGGGTTTAAACCAAAAGATAAAAAATTTTGTTTAAAGTTATGATAATTCTTAAAAATTTATTTTTAGATAATTTTATATTTAATATAGATCTTGTTTGATAGATTTTGACAAGTAAATTTTAAAAATATAATTTTTATTAAAAATTAATGTGTATAATAAAAGTTACGATATTTTTAACAAATATAAAAAAAAATTATGTAAAAAGAAAAAAAATGCTAAAAGCCTTTAAGTTTAAAAATAAGACTTTTTGACTTTTTACACTTTTAAGCAAAAAGGCTTCAAGTTGGCTTTAAGCCAGTTGCAAAATGAGAGTTTTTTTAGTATGTTTTGCCAACTCACTTATTTTTGTCGCCAAATGTATACATTTGCATACTCAAACAGCCTTGTGTCGGCAATATTAGTTGCCAATTATGCATTTTCTTGCGGTGAAATAACTAATTATATGAAACGACACTGTAATAAGAGTGGCATTAAGAAGTAATATTGCACCAACTTTTTTGGGCTAAGTGTCTTATATTCTACTAGACCAATTTATTGTTTTTTTGATTTATATGTGTAACGACCTGATTTTAAAATAATAAAACTCCATGAAAAGCAAAAGGTTACCCAAAAGATTTTCTATTCAAAAACCTTATTTCGAGACAAAATTAAACTTTTCTACACAGTGGCTGTCCACTCGAGTAGACCCTCCGCCGCTCGAGCGGTGAGACACCCAAGAAATTTTCAAGGCAAAAATAAAAAAAAATTCCCTATCTAAAAGACACATCTAAAAACCTTATCTTTGAACAATGATGTAAATAACCATAAAATTTGGGACAAAACGTCTATTTGATAAAGAAGTCACTCCCTCGACTCGAAAATGAATCATGGAAAATATTTAACCCAAACCAAAATTTAAAAAAATAACAACTAACCCATGGTTTCTCTTTCAAAATCATCACATCATATATGCATTGATATAATCGCCTCAGAGCTTACAACATAAGCTTTCTGTTCCAAAACATTACATATCAAAACATGTTCCAAAAATAAAACAAAAGGAAAACTAAGAAAGTCTTCTGCTGCTTCCGGCTCTTTAAAATCATTCTGAGTAATCATGTGTACCTGAAAAAGATTTACAAATCTCACACTGTGAGCCATGACTCAATAAAAAGTAGACTAACATGAAATAAAAGCTAAACATGCAAACATAAAATATATTAATACTCCGACTCGCAGGAGCCTCAAGTGCGATTTTACACAACTCACAATGATTCACATGCAACTCATGCATCTTCATGGACTTTTACCGTATGACCAAAATTTTTCATGCAATTTTGAAACTTGCATTCTTGTGCAAACAAATTTCTAGAAACTTACGACATGCGATTTTGAAACCCGAGTAGAGTTTTATTGCAAAAACATGAAAAAGTTAATGAAAATGGGCCGTTCGGCAGTTAAAAAGTGAAAATAGCCACAAATCACTTCGTGAATGATATGGGCACCTCATTTTTATGCAAATAAACTGGTAGAAACTTACAACATGCGGTTTTGAAACCCGAGAAGAGTATCACAGCAAAAAAACATAAAAAAGTTAACGAAAACGGGTTGTTCGGGGGTCAAAAACCAAAAACAAGCACAAAATCACTTGGTGAATGATATGGGCACCTCATTCTTATGCAAACAAACTTGTAGAAACTTACGACATACGGTTTCGATACCCAAGTAGAGTTTTATAGCAAAAAATATGCAAAAGTTAACGAAAATAGGCTGTTCGGGGGCCAAAAACTAAAGCAGCCACTAAACCACTTGGGCAATGACATAGGCACTCATTCTTATGCAAACAAACTTGTAGAAACGCATGCGGTTTTGATACCCGAGTAGAATTTTGTAGCAAAAAATATTTAAAAAAAAAATTAACAAAAACAGGTCATTCAGGGGTCAAAAACTAAAAACAAGCACAAAACTACCTGGTGAATGATATGGGCACCTCATTCTTATGCAAACAAACTTGTATAAAAACTTACGACATCCAATTTTGAAACCCGAGTAAAGTTTTATAGCAAAAAATATGAAAAAATTAACGAAAATAGACCTTTTGAAGGGTCAAAAACTAAAAATAAGCACAAAATCACTTGGTGAATGATATGGGCGCCTCATTCTTATGCAAACAAACTTATAGAAACTTATGAAATGTGGTTTCGACACCCAAGTAGAGTTTTATAGCAAAAAATATGAAAAAATTAACGAAAGCGGACCGTTCGGGGGTTAAAAATTAAAACTGCCACTAAACCACTTTGGGAATGATATAGCCACCTCATTCTTATGCAAACAAACTTGTAGAAATTTACGGCATGCGATTTTAACACATGGGTAGAGTTTTATAGCAAAAACACATGAAAAAGTTAACGAAAACGGGCTGCTCCGGAGTCAAAAACTAAAAACAAATCCAAAATCACTTGGTGAAAACTTTATGCAAACAAACTCGTAGAAACTTTAGACATACGATTTTGAAACCCAAGTAGAGTTTTGTAGCAAAAAATATTAAAAACTTAATAAAAGTGGGCCGTTCGGTGGCCAAAAACTAAAAACAAGCACTAAACCACTTGGTGAATGATATAGGCACCTCATTCTTATGCAAAAAAAACTTAAAAAAACTCACAGAATGCGATTTCGACACCCGAGTAGAGTTTTGTAGCAAGAAACATGGTGAATGACATGCCTTTTGGAGGGTCAAAAACTAAAAACAAGCACAAAATCACTTGGTGAATGATAGGGGCATCTCATTCTTATGCAAACAAACTTATAGAAACTTATGAAATGCGGTTTCGACACCCGAGTAGAGTTTTATAGCAAAAAATATGAAAAAGTTAACGAAAGTGAACCATTCGGGGGTTAAAAACTAAAAATGGCACTAAACCACTTGGAGAATGATATAAGCACCTCATTCTTATGCAAACAAACTTGTAGAAACTTACGAAATGCGATTTTGACACCTGATTAGAATTTTATAGCAAAAAATATGAAAATTTTAAGAAAAACGGCCCATTCGGTGGTTAAAAACTAAAACAGCCACTAAACCACTTGGTGAATGATAGAGACATCTCATTCTTATGCAAATAAACTTGTAAAAACTTACGGCATACGATTTCGACACCCGAGTAGAGTTTTATAGCAAAAAACATGAAAAAATAACAAAAATGGACCAGTCGGTGATCAAAAATTAAAAGCAGCTACACAACCACTTGGTGAATAATATGCGTACCTCATTCTTATTGCAAACAAACTTGTGTTGCTATTGGATTTTTGTTTACCTAATAATAAACTTTTTCTTTTTTGTATTCCTCTACAGGCACTCAATGGTCAATTTTGTTATTGGATTTCAGTTTACAGACGTTTACTTTATTTAAGAGATTGTGTTTTGTTTTAATTGTACAATTTGATGATTTTTATTTTGGATGTTATAATTGTTATTTTAAAATAATTTTTGAAGAACATTTATGATTACTGAATAGATGGACAATTTTTATTATGATTTGTACGCACAAGTCATAGGTTCATTTTGTGGATTGTTAATAGTTTGCTCTAGTATGTAATAGTTTGTGATGTATTCTGATTTGTACGCATAGGTCGCAAGTGTATTTCGTGGATTGATAATTATTTATTTTTGTGATTGTCTTTTATAAATAATATATCGTTTTGAATTTGAAAATCACGCGTTACAAGTTGATATGTGTGAGTGATAAAAATATATACGATAGTGTTAAATAAATTCTATAAATTTTGTTTTTGCTGACCAACATATTTTGGTCGGGAAAAGATTATAAAATTTAATTTTTTTTGCCGACCAAATATTTAGGTCGCTAGAAAACATCCTTTGGCGACCAATTTATGTAGTAGGCAAAACCTGTTATAGAAATCAGGAATTTTTTTCCGGCCAAAAGTCACTTTTCCCGACCAAAACTTTTAGTCGGCAAAACAAATTTTGGCGACTAATCGTTTGGTCGGCAAAAATAAAGGTTTTTCAACAAACATTTGGTTGCTAGAAATATCTTTTAGGCGACTAAACATTTGGTCGGTAAAAGTATTTAAATTTTTTGAAATACTTTCGCCGACCACACAACTTCGTCGCGATTGCCAACCTTTCCTCACCAAAATTTCTTATTTGTTGGCAAAAAACACATTGGCGACTAAAATGCTAGTCAGCAAAAGTTAGTCTTCGGCGACTAAGCTGTTTGGTCGGCAAAGGTCTTTTTTGTCAATTTTTGGGCGACCAAATTAGCGACCAAAAACTTTGGTCGCAGAAATACTTTGCCAACTAATTTTGGACATTTGCTTACTAAGATTTTGGTCGAAAAAAGTGTATTTTTTTGTAGTGTCTTCAAGCATTTTTGAGTATTAATTTACTCTCAAAACTCAATAATTTCAGCATAAAATCATATTATCATTTTATGATATAGAATCTAAAATTATTTCTGCATAGAATCAACATAAAATATGAGAGAAAAAGTAACAAAAACGCTAAAAACCTAGTAGCATATTATTTGGAATTTCTTAGAAAAACAAAAAGAAAACTTTGTCTTATGCCTACAAAGATACAAAAAGGGATTGTGAGGCCCAAAACCTCTCAACAATATATATATATATAATGAAGGTGATCTCACCAAATGGCTGCATGTTTTTGTTTTTTGAAAAAATGTAAACAAAAAGGTTGGCCTTATGAATTATCCCAAAGAGGCACAAAATAGCCCACTTTAATGAATGAATCGGATAGTTTTAGGCGTATATTTTTATTATTTATCAGTGTAAATCGTTAATTGTAAGATATAAACATGTACTTTTGGGTTAGAAACTATCTTACTGTAAAAATATTAGATAGTTTGTGCTAATTTTCTTGATGTTATTATTTTTTAGGTATGCTTAGAGAGTAAATTGTGTAAACTCATAGAGAAGATTTAAGAGATCCTCCCCTGTCTCCTTGTAATAAAAAAAAAGATTTAGAGGTGTTTGGCTAAATTTCTGTTACTAACTTTTAACTTCATGTTACTGATTCTAACTATAAATTATAATTTTTTTCAAGCACTCATAACTTTTACTATAACTTTTAACCACTTTTTCTTATATTTCAGTTATCAGTTACAATTTTTACTAAATACTTACAACTTGTGTTATAAGGTACAATTTATAAATTACTAGCAATAACATTCTAAACACCCCTTAGAATCGAACTTTGATCCCCTTTAAAAAAATAGAATCGAACTTTGATCCCCTTTAAAAAAAAAGATTTTTAACGTAAAATGAAATTCAGTGGCTTGCAAATTTTTATTATTGTTTATTTTATATTATTCTTGTTAATTCTATTTAATCGCGAACAAAAGGAAAAAGATTATTTATCCAGCGATCTGTATTTAATTAATTTTTTCAAACACGATCTTGTAAAAATGAAAAAAAGGGGTCAAAGTGGGCACATGACCTCATCCTATTACATATATGGGTGGATGAATGGCTAATGGTGATTTTGAAAGACTAAAAAGTTATATTTTTAAAAAAAATCAGTTTTTAAGTTATAATTTTGGAATTAAAAGTCACTATTTTTTATTTTGTAAGAAAAAAATCTATTTAAAAAGAACTATAATATCCTTAATTTACTACTCAACTCTACTCTTAAAATTTTTAAAAAATCCTACAATTATCCTAAACACTACAATTAAAAATTAAAATAAAGATAAATTAAATATTTTAACAAAAAATTGTAAAAAAAAAGCCTTCTTTGAACAAATTATCCTACTCGATCTAACTTTTTTTAAAAAAATGCAAAATTCTTTAAAAGTTAGACTTTTTAAACATCTCAAATTGGTTTAATATGTTTTTATATCTCTAAAGAAAAACTAAATCTTTTGAAAACCAAAGCTAATTACTCTTTTGTTAATTTCTTGCTTTAATACCACAAACAGGTGTGTTGGTTTGTGTCCTTACATTTGTTGGTCTGCAATTCGAGAAGATAATTGGTGTAACTAAAATTATAAATTTACAAATTTTAACAAAAAAACAAAATATAATTATGATTTCAATTGCAAATGCTATCGATATTTGTTAAAGTTGTAGATTCATATCTCCAAACACTACAAATGGGTTTATTAATTAAAACTAAGAAATTATAAACAGAAACCTATAAGAATATTAGTTTCATCTCCCACATGCATATTTTTAGGTTTCCTCTATTGTGTGTTCACATAATACTTTGCCATTATTTGAAAAGTTTTAGACAAACTAAGATCGATGATATTTTGTGTAACTAAAATTATAAATTTAAAAATTATAGTTAAAAAAATATAATTATGACTTCAAGCAAAAGCTATCAATGTTTGTTAAGGTTGTAGATTTATAGCTCCAAACACTAAAATTGTGTTTGTTAATTTAATAAAAACTTATAAGCAAAAAATTATAAGCATATATGTTTAATTTATTAAATTTTTTGACAGAACTATAAGCTTAAATCTGAATTATACTTTTTAGTAAACACTCTCTGAATATTTTTGTTGAGGGTGTTACTTGTGTGAGAGATGTGTGAGAGAGAGTGTGTTTTGTACACCAAAATATGTGATATTAGTAATATAACTTGTAGTAAAAATTGTAAGTGCTTGGTAAAAATTATAACTTGTAGTTAAAATAAAAAAATAATTATAAATTATAGTAAAAATTGTGAGTGTTTGAAAAAATTTACAACTTACAGTTAAAATTAATAGTAAAAAGTTAAAAGCTATTAGGAGTAGCATTCCCAAACACCACTAATATCATCTTTAGGGTTTTTTAGCGTCAGTTTGGCATAGCTTTTTTTTGTGGACTTTTCAAAATTTTGATTTTTTTGTAAGAAAGTAAATATAAAAAAAATATAAAAAATTCAATTAATTATAATAGGAGGCCAAACAAGTGAATTTTTTAAGAAACTTCTAAACAATAAGCCTTCCTTCAAAAAAGGCAGGCCAAACATACAATGCTCCTCTCTTTATGTGATAAAAAATATGATATTTGGCTTATTTTTATATTCTTAAAATTCTATTCAATTTTTGGATAAAATTTTTTTTAATTCGTCTCGATAAAAGTAATAAAAAATAATATATTTTAATTAAAAATAACTAAAAATTACTAAATAGAAAATAAATAAAAAAAGATCTAATTTATTAACTTATTTTGACTTTTAATTTTTTTTTTTTTTAATAAATTTTTTTTTAATTCGTCTCAATAAAATAAAAGTAATTAAAAGTAACAAAGTATGATTAAAAAATAAAAATAAAAATAAAATAAAATATATTATTTTATTTCAAATGGGGCCTGATTAATGGACCACTATGCTCTCTGCCACCAATATTGTTGACTTTTATTTCTTGTCCATTGTGTTACCTTAAGTTCTATCCTTTTGCTCAAACTAGGGTTTGGACTTTGGACCATACTATAGAGTTGTTTGCTAAAAATTTTTGTTATAATTTTTAATTTTATATTATTAATTTTAATTATATGTTATAATTTATTTTAAATACTTATAATTTTTATTATAAATTATAATTATTTTTTTTATTTCAGTTATAAATTACAATTTTTACTAAACAGTTACAACTTCTATTACAAATAACAATTTATAAGTTACTAGTTTGAATAATGCCAAACACTACTATTAATTCAAATATAGTGTTTGGCAAAGCTACTGTAGTAGTTTTTAATTTTCTACAATTAATTTTAACTATAAATCATAATTTTTTTTAAAATATTCACAAATTTTACTACAAATTATAACTATTTTTTATTTTATTTTAATTATAAATTATAATTTTTATCAAATATTTATAATTTTACTATAAATTATTAATTATTAATTATTAATTTTAATAATTCCAAACACTATCAAAATGTCACAATTTCCTCGTGTACGACGTATTGGGGCTTGTGCTGCCTGCCTACTCATCAGCCATTGCCTTCCTTAACATTTATTAAAATAATTCTCTCAATAAATTTGTTCACCGACAAACGCTGAAAACTACTTGCTCTCTTTATTAATACTAGCAATCAACTTTGCTATGGAATAAAAATAATAAATTTTAAATATATTAATTTTAGTATTTATAATATTTAATTAAAAAAATACTAACTACTATCCATTAAACGATGAATAACGAATATATAATGTATATATATTTGTATAAAATATATTGATATTTGTAAAAATAACAAATCTCACCTTTAAAAGTGTATTGTTATTAGAAAAAATTTATCTTTATTATCCTCTTAATCATCACCTATTGAGTGGTGGTTAACATGACTCTTAATTAAATTATAAATTATTTAAAAATTAATATAATTTAATTTAATTTAATATGTAAAATAATTAGTTTAAAAAATAATTGTATTAATAAACTATATAAGACAAATTGTTGATCAATTGAAAAAGGTTGATAAACATAGAGTGATTTATTCTCTACTATAGTTAT
>JAOTRH010167509.1:0-12550 GCA_034768845.1 Heliamphora exappendiculata
AAGTGTGTATTTTACTTTTGGTTGTAAGTTTGATATTAAATTAGCAAATATAAATTTTATGCTATGATGTGATAAGTTTATAAATATACCAAATAATTACAAATTTTGTTTGAGGTTATAATTATAACATTTTTTCCGTTGTAATTTTTAAGTAATAAATTTAACATAAGGAACAAGGCCATAATTCTGGGTAGTGATGGAGGAATTTAGTAATGATTTGGGATAGTTATTTATTTATTTTATTTTTAAAATTTTTGTTTGTATTAATTTTTTATGTCATTATCGAACTTTTATACATTTTGAATATTTCTCAAATAGACAAGTTAAAAAAGTAAAAAAGTAGTTAAAATATTAAAAAGATTATTAAAAAAAAGAAAATAAGTCAACTGTCTACCTGATTGCACTGATGCACCCCCTCTGCAAATCTGGACGTTTGAGCTCTCGGCTGTTGATACGTCTGTCATCCCTGGCCAGATGGAACAACAGGTGCTCGAGCTGTACTCCGCATACTACCTCCTATGGGGCAGTCCCTACGGATGTGCCTAGACTGGCCGCACTTAAAACATATCACTAGCCCCCTCCCCTGTGCTTGCGACTATGACTGTGCCTGAACAGGCGCTGCACTCCTACACTCAGCCACACAATGTCCTGGCCGCTGGCATTTGTAACAAAGAAGCCCTCTTTGATTTGACCTTCCCGTTGAAGCTACGGGAGGCATGGATGCAGAAAACTGTGGCGGATACGACCCAACTGGATGCGAACTCGGACTAGATGTCTGTCGACGCTTGTTCTCCCTGCGCCGCTAATCCTGTGTGCGTCCCCTGCCTCGGTGACTCCTACTGTCCCTGTCCCTGTGCGTCTCATTCAAAGTGTTCTCCACTTTCATAGCAGTCTCCACTAACTCTGTAAAGACCTGCATCTTGAATGCTGCCATCCTGTCTCAGATAGCAGGCCTCAAACCCCACTCGAACCATTTCGCACGGAACTCATCAGTAGGTACTATCTCCTGTGCAAACCGGGATAGGCTAGTAAACTCACCCTTGTACTCAAGCACTGTCATCGTCCCCTGCGTTAGAAATAGGAAGTCCTCTTTGTAGCAATCCCTCAGAGTCGCTAGAAAGTATTTCTCCAGAAATACCTTCGTGAATGCATCCCAGGTGCCTGCCACTGTGGTCTTGGCAAACTTCCACCACATATGGGCACTCCCTCTCAGCTGGAAGGCGGCACATATAACCCTCAGATCATCTTCCTCAATCTGAAGCGAATCAAGGATCCTGGTAACCAGCTCCAGCCACTCAGTGGCAACCATGGTATTGGGATCCCCAGAAAAGGTAGGAGGGTCTAGACGGCAAAACTCGCGCATCGCAACTGTCGCTCTCGGCTCGGGTACGGTCTCTCTCCCTCTAGAGGCCTTAGCCAGTTGCCGGATGGAGCCGACCATCTCACGCAACAAATCTCCCTCTGCAACAGGTCCTTGGGGTGCATTAGCATCCCCAATATCTGGGACTGGAACGTCCCTTTGGCCATAACCACGGCCACGGCCTCGACCTCGGTCTCGTTCTTCCCGCATGGACATAACTCTATACGGAAGCAATATAACAGGATAAGAATCCATACAACATGTTATTGCTAACGTAAAAGATAGATAAACATGCTAACACATAGCCACTTAATATCATGTCATCACATCTCACATACCGAGAAGAACCAACAAGAAAGACTCGTCCATCTAGATAGCCTACTTAGATTACTTGCTAGAAATCACATCCGTAAAATGCGTCTCTAACATGGCTCCCATGTATGTTAATCCAAACGCCTGAAGGTAAGACTAATCAATCCTAAGGTCCAACCTCCACACCCACGTATACACAATCATCATGATGAGCAGGCTATCATGCTTATGTAAGAAAACTCTTGAACACATGCAATCAAGCACACATACATCTTTACAAGGTGATGTACCCTCTTTCCCATGGCTCTTAGGTATTCGAATCTAGAGTTCTGATACTAAGTTGTCACGCCCTAAACACCAGGGTCACGTGAAAACCCACCAAAATACCGTATATGAAAATAAAGTTTTCATAAGAAATCAAATTGTATAACATTTGGATAAAATTCCCACAGTTCAACTCTCATAAACTGGAAACATGCATTCGCATACATGAATAAGTATATCGCCTCAAGGCGTACAAAACTAGCCTTTTGAAACAGGCATCACATGTAAAAGTACAGGTACAAACAGGAAAAACTACAGCAAGTCTTCCATCACCTCTGCAACTAGGTCAACTCATCATGCTCACCTAAAAAGGTTTTATAGAAAAATCCCACACCGTGAGCCGAAGCCTAATAGAAAATAGATAGTAAAGCTGTAAAGCAGGCTATGCAATTACACACACATGGGCTCAACCACGGGAGCCAAAAAAGTTTTCCTTCCAAAACCACAAGTCTTCCATAAGACTAACACGAGTCTTAAAACGGTTTAATCTCATAAAATCTCACACTTTTCATCCTTCAAACTATGCATATCATCATAACAGATATCATGCCACAGTTAAGGAAAAACTGTAAATAAACGGTAAGCTCGACTCAGGCCACACAACCTAAGAGAAAGATAAAATGTAATCCTAAGTACCGACTCTGCCATACCGACAAAGGTAACAACTATAGACTCTCGTCCATTACCCTAGACCCACAGGCTTAGAAATGACAAGTTCTATACGGAGTCACAACAACGACGCCATTAACGGAGGCAACCGAACCACTCAATTTACGGGAACTAGCCCAAAGGTACAGAGCACCTGCTGCTTAATTTACAGGACCTAAGCCTGAAGGTACAAAGCACCCAATCACACTCAATTTATGGGGACTAACCCGAATGTACAGACCACATACGCTGCGCACGTTTCTGAACTTACACCGAGGAGCAATGGAAGCCCAACACAACAATACCCACTGTCACGGTACAACTATGGAGAACATTTAAAAACCCATCGTAGCTCAACTACGAGAACCCGTAAAATAGTTATACAACACAAGTATAAAGGAGATCTAAACCATTTCCAATAAAACGTTTAAAAGGTGAAACTCAACCCCGCGGGTTAGCTCCAAACCTCCAAAAAGACTTTTTTCACACGATTTCACAAATTACCGTTTTCAAACCTTCTTTTGAAAACCACGGATGTCAACACACTCGGATCATGTATACAACCAAGAAAAGGCGTAAAAACCCATTTTTACCCAAAAACCAAGGTTTAAACATGAAATAGCATTTGATGTATTTTTTACCCGGTAAAAACACGTATAATTACACATAATGCCCTTATACAGCAGTAGGGTCTAAAATCCTACCTCAGAGAGTCAAGAACTCGATGTCTCAAAATTGAACGGTGTCAAAACGAGAATCTGACCTGATGGATGCGAAGCCCTCTGCCTCGATAGCAAGGATCCATAAAGGAACCAACAACAAACCAAGCCCCGACCCTCAAAGCTAGAGAGAAGGCAGAGAAAAGGGAAACTTAGGTATGAAGTAATGTTTTTCCCCAAAAGCATCGCTACTGGAGCTTTTATAGAAAACCAAAAATTACACTGTTCAGTCGACCGAACTAGTGGGTTCAGTCGACTGAACTCAACAAAACTAGTTCAGTCGACCAAATTGGACCCTCTAGTCGATCGAACTCAACAGCAGAGGCATACTGGAATTTGCTACTATTTTAAGGCTCAAAAACCAACCTAACCCACCTGAACAAGGTCTGGGAAAGCGTAAAACACATATACACATGCTGTTCTACAACCGTAAAGCATAAACCATGCATCGATGCTATAAAACATGAAGGAAAAACACGTCATGAATATGAACAATTCAAAATTAAATGGTTCAGGGTCTCACATCCAAGTTATAGCTGCACCTTCTAAGGTAAACACATATCTTGAGGTAGACTTACAAGAATCCCTGTCTGACTAAAAATTTGAGTTTGTGTACCCTAAAGGTACTAGACTGTCTGCCTGGTAAACTAATATATAATCCTTAATTTTTTTCAGGTACTTGATTATATTCTTTACTGCAGTTCAATGCTTCTACCATAAGTTAGACTGATATCTGCTAACCATGCCAACGGCAAAGAAGATTTCAGATCTAGTGCAAAGCATAGTGTACATGAGGCTTCCTACTGCCGAAGCATAAGGAACTGCCTTCATCCTTTCTATCTTATCTGGTGTCTTAGCACACTGATCCTTGGATAGAGTGATTCCATGCTTGAAAGGGAGAAACCCTTTCTTAAAATCCTGCATGCTAAAATGAGCAAGAATATCATCAATATACTTTGCTTGTGATAAGCTCAACATCATTTGTTTTCGATCTCGCATAAGCTTGATCCCAATGATGTGACTGGCTTCTCCGAAGTCCTTCATATCGAACTGCCCAGATAACCATACTTTAATTATAGATAATGCCTTCGCATCATTTTCAATGACCAAGATATTGTCTACATAAAGTACTAGAAAGATCAACACGCTTCCGTCACACTTCTTGTACACACATGACTCATCTGGACTTTGATCAAAATCATAATACTTTATAGATTGATCAAATCGAGTGTTCCAAGACCTCGATGCCTGCTTAAGTCCATAAATGGATCTCTTAAGCTTGTACAACATGTGCTCCTAGCCCTTTATAATGAATCCATCTGATTGTATTATATAGATACACTCGTCAAGACTTCCATTAAGGAAAGTTGTCTTGACGTCCATTTACTAGATTTCATAATCAAAATGTGCGGCAATGGATAAGAGAATCCGAATAGACTTATGCATGGCTACCGGAAAAAAGATTTTCTCATAATCGATCTCTTCTTTCTGAGCAAACCCTTTAGTAACAAGCCTAACTTTGAAGGTTTCAACCTTCCCGTCTGCTCATCTCTTCTTCTTGTAGATCCACTTGCATCTAATAGATTTTATCCCTTCGAGTGGTTCTACAAGTTCCTAGACCTGATTGTAATATATAAATTCTATCTCTAAATTCATAGTCCTTTGCCAAAATCTACATCTTTGTCTTTTAGTGCTTCATTATAGTTACAGGGTTCGGTATCTAGTTCTGTCGGGATCTTATCAAACGACTCTCCCAAGAACATATATCGATCAGGTTGATGAACAACCCTCCCACTACGACGAGGCACTACCTATATATGTGTACTACCAATAATAGGCTGTGCAGAATCTAAATCCTGTGCATCAGCACCCTGTTCTTGATTTGCACCTGTCCCGATAATTCTCTCACTACGACGAGATAATGGAATATTAGTGACTTGTGGTTCCTCTTTTATTCTACTAGTTTTTTCTCTCAGTTCTTTTAGAACAGTTTTACTATTGGGCCTGTGATCCATAATATAATCATTTTCTAAGAATCGGGCATTGGTACTAATAATGACCTTCTGATCCTTACAATTATAAAATAGACCACCCTTTGTTCCCTTGGGATACCCTACAAAGAAACAGACTTTTGTCCTCGATTCCAACTTACTCGCGTTCCTTTTCAGCACATGTGCTGGACATCTCCAAATCCGAATGTGTTTCAGACTAGGCTTACGCCCGGTCCATAATTCTATGGGAGTAGAAGGTACTGACTTAAAAGGTATCAAGTTCAAAATGTAAGATGCTGTCTATAAAGCGAGTCCCCAAAATGAATCTGGTAAACCTAAATAACTCATCATTGATGTTACCATCTCCATAAGAGTCCTATTCTTTCTTTTTGCTACACAATTCTGCTGTAGAGTGCCAAGTGCAGTCAACTGTGATGTAATCCCCTATGATGACAAGTAGTCCTTAAACTCTTTAAAGAGATATTCTCCACCATGGTCAGATCGTAGTGATTTAATACATTTACCCAGATGCTTCTCCGTCTTCACCTTGAATTCTTTGAATTTCTCAAAACATTCAGATTTACGGTGCATGAGGTAAATGTATCCATACCTTGAGTAGTCATCAATAAAATTGAAGAAGTTCTCAAAACCACCTCTAGCCCGAATTGTCATAGGCCGACACATATCAGAATGAACCAGCTCCAACAGTTCTTTAGCTCTATAGGCTTTGGCCAAAAAAGACCTCTTGGTCATCTTACCCTCTAAGCAAGAGTCATAGACTGAAAGTACCTCCACTGTTAGGATCAAGCGCTTACGATCTCACCAAAACCCACAGGTAGTGGTGAAGGCACAACTTTACTTTCTTAAAGTGTACAGCGTAAAGCGCCATAAGTCGACTATGACTCAACCCAAACCCGGACCTCCACCACGGCCGGATGCTGGCCCAAACCCAGGACAACAATCCCCCCAGAACCTGCCACACTACCCGTAAGACACCGGGCCTTCCACGATGGGGTATCGAACTTGAGACCACCTGCTTGATAGTATGTGTGGGATCCCAAGAGCGGGGGTGAATTGGATATTTAAAAACTCTTAGTTTAAAGAGTAAATTACACTTACCTCCCCTGAGATTAATTGAAAATACAGGAACCTCCCCTGAGGTCTCTGAGATTACACTGACGTCCCCTGTTAGTATTGTTTCCTTAACGCCGTTAACGGCAATGGAAAATTTACTGATTTAACCCTAATCTAAGGCCCATTGACTCACCCTCCTGACTCACTCAACTCACTTTCACTCAACCCGACTCAGTCTTTTTCTTCAGCTCTGCCAACGTGTTTCCCTAACTTTGCCCCGACCCTAACGACAACACAGAAAGAAACCACCATCACCATCTACCGTATCACACCGGCAACCGCTGTCCCACCACTACCGATCTCCATCCCACTCAGTCCCATTGTCTCGCATCACCACCACTGTCACGTCCCAAACACCAGGGACACATGAAAGCCTACCAAAACACCCATTTAAGAAAATAGGTTTTACAGTTGAAAATAAAAATACAGTAGTTGGATAAAAGATTTTTCAAATTCAGCTCTCATAAATGATAAACATGCATTCTTATACATAAATAAGTATATCACCAAAAAGCGTACAAAACCAGCCTTTCACAGGCATCACATGTAAAAGTACATATCTCTAGAAAGGGAAAACTACAACAAGTCTTCCATCACCTCTGCAACTAGGTCAACTCCACGTGCTCATCTGAAAAAGGTTTTACGGCAAAAATCTCACACCGTGAGCTGAAGCCCAATAGAAAATAGATTGTAAAATTGAAATACAAGTCATGCATTCCTATGGCAGAAGCTAACTCGACCACAAAATCTAAACAGGTTTTTCCCTAAAAAACCACAAGTTTTCCATCATGAAAACTTCACATTTTCCATCCTTGAAACCATGTATATAATCCTATCAGATATGATGCCACAGTTAAGGAAAAGCAGTAAAATACAATATTCTCCACCCGGGAATACACAGCCGAGGAGACACGATAAAATATAATCTTATGTACCGACTCTGCTACACCAACAAAGGTAACAACTATAGACTCTCGTCCATTACCCTAGACCCACAGGCTTAGTAATGACAAGTTCTATACGGTGTCACGACAACAACGCTATTAACGGAGGCAACGGAACCACTCAATTTACGGGATCTAGCCCAAAGGTACAGAGCACCTACTGCTTAATTTACGGGACCTGAGCCCGAGGGCACAAAGCACCCACACACACTCAGTTTATGGGGACTAACTTGAAGGTACAAAGCACCAACGCTACGCATATTTTGGGACTTACACCGAGGAGCAATGGAAGCCCAACTCAACAATACCCACTGTCACGGTACATTTATGGAAAATATTTCAAAACTAACCCACAAAATAGATATACAACACACATATACATCACTAAAGCATTTTAGAAGTTGAGACCGAACCACAAAGGCAAGCTCTAAATCTTCAACAAATACGTTTTTTTTAAAGTTTTCATAAAAACTCCTTTTTTAACCCACCCCTTTGAAAATCAACCTCCGCAACGCGAGATCTCATAAATTCATAGCTGTAAAACCTTTTGAGGAAAGTGAGGGAAGCCAAAACCCAACCACCGAACCACCAACATAACACCAACAGCTCACATAGGACCCCAGTCGACTGGCCCAAGCCTCCAGTCGACTGAAAAACTCTCTAGAAAAAGAGAACCCCAACAGAAGGATTTTCAGTCAACTAACCTCCCAGGTCTAGTCGACTGAACTCACCAAAAGATGATCCAGGGACTGAACTCATAGCTTCCGTCGACTGAATCAGCACAGAAAATGGTTTTTCCTATGGTTTTTCCATCCAAACCTCAAACCAAGCCTCCAAACATCCTCCTAACACCCTTGGACTAACACACATCCAAGCCTCACCCCAAAACCTCGAAAGAAAACTCTCGAAATGAGGTTTCATCCACCGAAATGCCAAAAAATGATTTTAAACCCAAAAACCCGATTTGAAACATAAATCACTTTTCATGTATTTTTAAATGGTAGAAACACGTATGATTACACGTAGTACCCTCTAATAGTTATATAGTCTAGGATCCTACCTCGGTGAGTTAAAACTCGATGCCTCGATCCACGTGTAAAATCGAGCTTCGTTGGAATGAAATTTTGTTCGGATAGATGCGTAGACCACGATGCCAATACTAAGGATAAGCAGTTGGTTTGTCAAAAACCAACCCCTGGGTCCCCAAGAAGTTAGAGAGAAGGTAGAGAGAAAAGGGAGGAAACTTAATCGTTAAGTTTTAAAAATATCTTCAAAAATATTTTAGATCTGAAGCGTATCTAGGAGTTGCCACTAAAATATCTTTTTTCTTGAACTTTTAAAATTCGCACAGTAACTCTCTACAACCCCCGGAACCAACCCCGCATGCTTATTTAAATGTAAACATGCATCAAAATGAATAAATCATACATCGAATAAAATATATGCGAAAACACATCAAACATATATAAGTCTCAAAAAGAGACGGGTCCGGGTCTCACAACTCTCCCCCTTTAAGGAATTTTGCCCCCGAAATTTGCTACAAGGTCACAAAGGAAAAAGCTCCAGGTCTCTAGCACGCATCCCCGACTCCAGCTCCCATGTAGGTTCTTCAACCATGTGATGAAGCCATAGGACCTTGACATAAGCAATCGTTCTGCCTCGCAACTCTTGCTCCTTTATATCAAGAATCTTCACCGGACGCTCCTCATAAGTGGCATCCTCATCAACCATATGAGAACTCAGACCAGATGTTCGTCGGCGCTTGTTCTCCATGTGCCCCTGAGAATGTGCATGTTCCCCTCTTTGTTGACCCCGACTGTCCCTGTCTCTGCGCGTCTCATTCAGAGTGTCTTCCACCTTCATGGCCATCTATACCAACTCTGTGAAGACCTACATCTGGAATGCCAACACCCTATCTCTGATAGTGGGCTGACCCCTCTCAAATTGCTTCGCACAAAACTCGTCAGTAGGTACGATCTCCTGTGCAAACTGAGACAGACTGGTGAACTCAGCCTTAACTCCACCACTGACATCGTCCCCTATGTCAAAAATAGGAAGTCCTCTCTGTAGTGATTCCTCAATGTCGCTGGAAAGTATTTCTCCAGAAATACCTTAGTGAATGCCTCCCATGTGCCCCCAACTGTAGTCTTGGCGAACTTCCACCACATATGACCACTCCCCCTCAACTGGACGGCAGTAAAGGTAACTCTCAGATCATCTTCCTCAATCTGAAGCGTATCTAGGATCCTGGTGATCAGCTCTAACCATTCAGTGGCAACCGTGGGGTTGGGATCCCCAGAAAAGGTAGGAGGGTTCATACGGCAAAACTCACGCATCGCAGCCGTTGCCCTCGGCTCATGTACATTCTCCCTTCCCCTGGTGGCCTCAGCTAGTTGCTGGATGGAGCTGACCATCTCACGCAACAGGTCTCTCTCAGCAACAGGTCCTTGGGGTGCATTAGCATCCCCAACATTTGGGACTAGGACGTCCCCTCGGCCAGAACCGCGGCCACGGCTTTGACCTCGGCCTCGTACTCCCTGCGTAGACATAAGTCTATACGAAAACAACATAACAGGATAAGCATCCATACCACATGTGTCTGCTAACGTAAAAGACATAACTCACATAAACATGCTAACACATAGCCACTTAGATCATGTCATCACATCTCACATACCGAGGAGAACCAACAAGAAAAACTCATCACTTCGGATAACCTACTCAGAATCCTTGCTAGAAATCACGTCCCTAAAATGCGTCTCTAACATGGCTCCTAAGTTGGTTGATCCAAATACCCGAAGGCAAGACTAATCAATCCTAAGGTCCAACCTCCATACACACGTATACACCACAAGCTATTATGCTGATGTTAGGAAAATGCTATAACATATGCAATCAAGCACACATACATCCTCACAAGGTGATGTACCCTCTTTTTCATGGCTCTTAGGTATTCGAACCTAGAGCTCTGATACCATGTTGTCACGCCCCAAACACTAGGGTCACGCGAAAGCCCATCAAAACACCCATTTAAGAAAATAAGTTTTACAGTTGGAAATCAAAATACAACAGTTGGATAAAAAATTTCCCAAATTCAGCTCTCGTAAATGATAAACATGCATTCTCATACATGAATAAGTATATCGCCAAAAGGTGTACAAAACTAGCCTTCACAGGCATCACATGTAAAAGTACACGTCTCTAAAAAGAAAAAACTACAACAAGTCTTTCATCACCTCTACAACTAGGTCAACTCCATGTGCTCACTTGAAAAAGGTTTTACAGCAAAAATCCCACACCGTGAACCGAAGCCCAGAAGAAAATAGACTGTAAAACTGAAATACAGGTTATGCAATCATATGGTGGGAGCTAACTCAACCACAAAAGCCAAACAAGCTTTTCTCTAAAAAACTACAAGTTTTCCATCCTAAAAACTTCACATTCTCCATCCTTGAAACCGTGCGTATAATCTTGACAGATATCATGCCATAGTAAAGGGAAAGAAGCAAAACACAATATTCTCCACCCGGGGGCACACAGCCGAGGAGATATGATAAAATGTAATCCTATGTACCGACTCTACCACACCGACAAAGGTAAAAATTATAGACTCTCGTCCATTAACCTAGACCTATGTGCTTAGTAATGACAAGTTCTATACGGAGTCACAACAACGATGCCATTAACGGAGGCAACCGAACCACTCAATTTACGAGAACTAGCCCGAAGGTATAAAGAACCTTATGCTTAATTTATGGGACCTGAGCCAGAGGGTACAAAGCACCCACACACACTCAATTTATGGGGACTAATCCGAAGGTACAGAGCACCTACGCTGCGCATGTTTCCAGACTTACGCCAAGGAGCAATGGAAGCCCAATTCAATAATACCCACTGTCATGGTACATTTATGAAAAATATTTCAAAACTAACCCAAAAAATAGATATACAACACACATATAAATCAGGGATCCAATCCATAAACCATGGAGATCAAGCAAAACGTGTAAAAATATATTTTCACCCAAGCGTTTTTGAAGTTGAAACTCAACCGCAAGGGCTAGCTCAAAACCTTCAACAAACACGTTTTTTTTTAAGTTTTCATAAAAACTCCTTTTTCAACCCACCCATTCAAAAATCAACCTCCGCAACGCGAGATCTCATAAATCCATCGCTATAAAACCATTTGAGGAAAGTGAGGGAAGCCAAAACCCAACCACCGAACTACCAACACAACACCAACAGCTCACATAGGACCCCTGTCGACCGGCCCAAGCCTCCAGCCGACTGAAAAACTCTCTGGAAAAAGAGAACCCCAACAAAAGGAATTTCAGTCGACTGACCTCCAAGATCCAGTCGACTGACCTCCAAGATCCAGTCGACTGAACTCACCAAAAGATGATCCAATCGACTGAACTTATAGCTTTAGTCGACTAAATTAGCCTAGAAAATGGTTTTTGCTACGGTTTTGCCCTCAAAACCTCAAACCAAGCCTCTAAACATCATCCTAACACCCTTGGACTTACACACATCCAAGCCTCACCCCAAAACCTCGAAAGGAAACTCTCAAAACGAGGTTTCATCCACCGAAATGCCAAAAAACGATTTTAAACCCAAAACCTCGATTTGAAACATAAATCACCTTTCATGCGTTTTTAATTGATAGAAACATGTATGATTACACGTACTACCCTCTAACAGTTATATAGTCTAGGATTCTATCTCGGTGAGTTAAAACTCGATACCTCGATCCACGTGTAAAATCGAGTTTCGTCAGAATAGAATTCCATCCGGATGGATGCGTAGACCACGATGCCAATACTAAGGATAAGTAGTTGGTTTGCCAAAAACCAAGCCCTGGGCCCCCGAAAAGTTAGAGGGAAGGCAGAGAGAAAAGGAAAAAAACTTCATCGTTAAGTTTTGAAAATATCTTTTGAAAATATCTAACTTAAAATATTTATAGGTCTCTAAAATATCTTTTTTTTTTATTTTTAAAATTCGCAGAGCAACTCTCTACAAACTCGAGAACCAACCCCGTATCCTTATTTAAACGTAAACATGCATCAAAACAAATAAATCATACATCGAACAAAATATATGCGAAAACACATCAAACAT